>JASANE010013751.1:0-71711 GCA_030248225.1 Trileptium ribeirensis
TAGGTTCTTTATGAAACCAAACAACAGCTTCTCAAGATAGCTCAGTGGTTTGAGTCGCCGCTTTTTTATTCGTGCAACCGGGCTCCGGTGCCTGCGCCGCGTGAGTGGCTAGCGTTGCACAAATTGATAAATTGATTGGAGCGCTAAAGGGTTAAAACAGCTGGGAAGCAGAAGACTGCAAATAAACGACTCAGGGTTTCCAGTATGTATGTGTATATACAGTTCCAGTGTCCGTTCCAATATATTGTTTTGATGGTTGTCGCATCACACACCTTAATTTAGTGTTGCTGATAAATAGAATAACGCTACGCGATATATAGCAATACATAAATGAAACCACAACTGACATAAATAATAGTCAAATTGGAAAAAAGAGTGGTGAAACAATGCTGACTCTGCTAAAACTCAGACGAACTCACCTCACGCAACATAATTGTCTCTTTTGGGACACGCAAAATTTTTACCAGTGCATCTTCGATAAACCTACTCCGTGAATTCTGCATCTATAGTACTCAGCCATCCAGAAGATTACACAAACGCACATATGATACATGTAATATAATAATATTGCTATTATAAAACAAATTAATAAAAAATATAAAATCGTCATTATATACATCTAAAATTCGAAAAAACTAGTAGAAACCTTATCTGGTCCAAAGTTTCTAAGCTCCTACCCTATTACTGTCTGCCAAGATATTCTATGTATACAACACTGAACATAAAGTATGAAAACATTAAAAGTTGTAAATATATAAAGTTTCAACACATAACAAACATCCAACTACCGTCGCACGAGTAAACGGTATATACCCCATTATGTGTCTAACCTCGGTGAAACACACGGTATTCCCATAAATAAAACTGGATGTATGAATGGCAATGTTCGTGGCTCTATATTTTCAATAAAATCTTCGAGTGTCTTCAAGTGTATATTCTTAGAAAAATAATTAAATTTAGTTCTTTTGTAGGATTTAGACCACTACGGGAATTTGTATTGTGTTTACTTTTTGATCGAAAGCTATCTTCGGCAGCCACAAAAGTTTTTCCATTGTGACTATTTTAATACTTGACTTGTAAATAGCTCAAATATTTGTCAATATGCCGTCTAGTATTTTGAGTGATAAATTGAATTGAACACAATGATGTCGAAATTGTGTCAGTCATGGGCTCGAAAAAATTAGCAGCTAGCAACTTTCAACATATTGATCACTAAATTTTGTATAATTTACATCAGGAACAATTGGTGAAAATATAATGTTAGTTGCTGGAACTTAACTTATTACTTATTACTCGCAATACCCCCTCCCAGTTGGGTCAGCACGATGACTTTTTTGCGCTGTATATATTTTTAGCCCATAAAGGCTAAATAAATGTTTGTAATGAAACCATATAGTAGTAACTAACAAATTACAACGGCAGTATAGAGTAAAACATGCATGCATAAGCAAGAAGTCTAAAGAATTCATCCTACAAAAACATGGAACATACAAACTTTATAACACATCACATACCATTACCCTTATTAAGGCTTATTCAGCCGCATAATGCAAAGTTATTAATATAATACTCGGTTTTATTTAAGTTTTATATATACAACTTAACTAAAGGAAACAACGGAGAATAGGGGTTTTCAAGAGGGGATCAGACAGGAAATCCTGTCGATTTTTTGTAAAGAACGTAACAACTGATGGATATAGAAGAATCATTTTTAACTGCCTGTCCTCTCCACTTTTCAGCAGTGTCCTTCACTTTGAAGTGCTTGCTACAACACCCATGGGGAACAATTTGAGGAATACAAACATATAATAAACAAAACTTGGCACCACTTCAATTTTTACAATAACTATGGTCTGATGTTTGTTGTTTCGTTAGCTCGTAGATTTAGTTAATAAAGTAAACATTGCAGCAAATTGGCAATGCAATTGTATATACACTATAGGATTCCGAGGATGGCAGGGGTGGCTGGAACATCCCGTCAGGCGTTGTCGGGTCATCAAAAATGTGAAATTGTCACAAAAAATGTGTTGATCACAGACGGGTTGATGTCGATAATTGTCGAAGGTCCACCGGGCTTTGGGGTCTAGATGGATTTTGCCAACTAGCTCTTAATTCTTCTTTTTCACCCTGTTTTACCAATGTTACCCCGATTTTTGCAACTATTTGCCAAAACGTTCCGTGAACCTTGGGCCGTGCGGGCGGTTCACCGGAGGTGTGGAGCCTTAAGGGTTTGGTGAGCCCCTCGACCAATATTCCTGGATCCTCCTGTGTATGTATATATGCCTAGGTGTATGTTGCATTTACACAAACACGATTACACTATTCAACATATAGATACCAACGCACGCATAGACAGAGAACAATAAAACGTATCTGTTATAAAGCAGGAACATTATTTTGACGAGACGGAGTATCTTCATCAAAACCGAGAAGCCACGAACAAACACAACGCCGAGAATATTGTATATGCTACGAAAAGAGACTCAAGTGAAAGTTGATTGATTGTGAACCCAAAACTAGACTTATAGCGCAAGAAGCGGGCTGGGGTATCGCGGTGTAGCATCTCTACATATTTTAAACATGACACACACATTTGACATCTATAGCTCCTGCTACTGGGGCGCAGCCAACAAACAAGGGCATAGGATATGCCTCTCGGTGTCACCAAGGTGAAGGATAAAAGTGAAGTACACGTTTATTTGTGCCAGGTGGAGATACGATGGAGATACGCATGGTGGACCTAGCCCTGCGTCACAGAATATTCGTAGTCTTATTGCCCACAGGCTGCAGGCTTCGCGACAAAGATTTATAATAAAGAGCAGCCAGGTGTATCATCCCCTAGGTGAGGATTTCCTAGATCCGCCGCTTAATCAAAACCCAAGTTCCAAAATCAAAAAGTAACTCATTCAAATCAACTCATTCAAATTGCAACAAACAGACAGAATACTAAATAAAATAAATACTAAAATTGGGTATACTTAAAGTATATAATTCATTCGTTCCTATTCCTAACTATGCAAGATAGACTGTATCAGGTCCGAATAAATATAATAGGACAGTCAGTCACTCAGTTAGTTATTATACACGCCGAAACGCAGCAGCATTAATTGCGAGACCGAGTGTCTTCACTTCTGTAGTACGAAACAAAGCCCATCACTAGCGGCGAAGAGAAGAGGATATGTGCGAGAGAAGAGTATACAGAGTGAGACTTTAGAAATAAACTGAGCAGGACTGCTGCATATCTATTGGATTGGTAGCAAGAGGCGGCATGAGAATATAGTACATTCGTTGTCTAATATAAAACAACTACAAACCGACACACATATTTGATACACGATTTGCCGTGGATATGCTCTTTCCAGAAGACAGTAATAGTTGAATGCTGGCCACGTTTCGCTCTTTTTGGCAAAAACTCACACGCTGCGAACGGATATGTACATATTTGTATACCAGGCGGGCGGATGAATGTGGGTACGCGCAATTGCTATATATTTTAATGGAAACGGGACGGGGGGCCCATATATATTTTAATGCAAACGCGCTAGTGATTGAGTTATTACTATTACAGTTATACTTATAGAGGTACTCATACGACATTCGGTTACCTTTCATCGACTGACGCCCCCATACTGGGCTGGTGAGTGGGGTTACAAAACAGACCCTTACAACATATAAAAATAATTATTCGTGCACGAATATGGTGTGTATGTTGGTCGGGCAGGCAGACGGCGGACAAGTGAACAACAATTATATACCTTACCAGAGTATAGACAACAAACAATAATATAATATACTACATGTGTGTAAGAAACAAATAAGAAAAACAAGGTAGCAAAATATTGATCCGAATACGACGGACAACGTATGATGTTATGACAATTATTAGTAAATAATATAACCTGCAGCCACGAACAAGTTGAATGTGTATAAAATGATAGGTGAATGATTGATTTTCCGAGTGGTTCCGGACCTTGGGGGAAGATAAATGATAGGGAATGCATGCTGCAGCTCCGTGGTGGCACGGGTGTAACCGGAGTCACTGGGAAGGGAATGTTGTCCTAGGCAGGGGTACAAGCCTTGGGGTTACGTCGTCATTGCGGGGTGCAGACAAAAGCTGACAGCCTACCTTCCTCCCGTAACCCCATCACGCCCAAATTTTTGACAACTTAACCCCAATTGTTGCCAAATTTCACCCTATTTTTGCAACATTTCCCCTATAGAAAATTTGTAATATGTTTCTTTGCTAAAATGATATCATCATACCGCTAATATACATCGTCTCTTTAATTAAAAAAAAATTTGTACGCCTTCTACCCTTCGAGCACATTTTTTCAATCCCGGGACAGCGATTATTGAGAAATTCTTTCATCCTTTGTAACAAAGCGTGCTTAACAGTGCCAAGAATAAATAAATAGTGGTGTCTGTGCGAGTTAAAACATCGTACCCCCTAGTGCAGGGTACAAACTTCACCCACGTATCACACCGATACTATCGCTCGATTGTTAATTTCATATGAAATCCCCTACATGGAGAAATATTTTTAAAATTTATTTGTATGCACAACTTATCACATGAACTAAACTTTTATGATACTCCTATAAAACAGATCTAATGCAGGGTAGTTCGTTTACAAAAATGCTAGATTTGAAAAACAGAAATTGTTTCGTGCTTTTTTGTATCTTGAGCAGCAGACACCATCGCAGAATATGCCAAAAACTTGAGAATATCGTTTTGGCGAAATACTGCGGAATAGGAACTTATGGTAACGTATTCAAAGAGGCGCAGTAGTAATTTAGTGTGAAAATTGGTTATACAAATTGTGATTTTTGCAAAAATGAACATTTTCTAGCACGTATCGGTTTTTCGTCACTTTAGCAGTATTTTTGTTTCCTACCATAGTTTTTTGAGCAGCGTTTTTCAGGATATACATATTTTTACAGGACCGATATACATATTTTATTCTAAAAATAAAATACAGGTAATGCTTGAGAAGTATCAGGCAATGTACGGATATATATTTAGAAACTAGGCAGAGTCAGACGGTGTTCAGTTCTCCCGGAAGCGACTAAAGTCATAATATTTACTAACCTATATTTACAGATTGAAAACTGTATATAATCCACACGGTATTAGTTCATAACTGAACCATCGTAATTCGCCTGCTACGACCGGGCATTACTGATGTTATTCTCATTTACTACCATCAATGTCACAATATAATTTTGCAAATTACACAGAGACGCACATGTCCGTGTAAACTCAAAGGAAAGTGTGGAATGTGTATAAAATGTATATTGTTAGAGTGGTTTAGAAGCCGAGCTGACACTGACGGTTGTGTAATTATGTTACGCGCCACACAACCACCCACACGTATAAAAATTTCGGAGGTTTGCCGCTATTATTTGCCTTTTGTTTGCTTTAGGAATATCTGTTCTTTCGTTGTTCGTCTCGGGGACAGATAATAATAAATCCATAGGCATTTTAGATATTTGTGGATCCGTTAAAGACAAAATAACCGCTTATAGCGTTCCAGCGTATGTATCCGGACTTTGGAATATTGCCGGTACATGATCATTGAAGCAAGGGCGGATGCAGCACTGGAACGCCCCCCGTCAGAGTAAAGCCATGACACACAAATGTGACATATACTGAAGCGTATAAAAAATAGGAACTTGAATTGTAGCCGAAAAACTTTCAGTACAAAACCGTCGGAAAAAAGCAAAACTACGCCCCACTCAGAAATTTCTGACCGCCACTGCAATGATGTAAGGTTACAGCGTTGTGTGATTTTACAGAATAGCGAACTGCGTCAAAAAATTGTCGTAGTCGATTAAGTACACTCTATAAATGTGATATGTACAGTGGTGGAACTTCGAACAAAAATAAGATATCTTATATAATATATATTATAGGTAACTATATAGTTTTAGCGAGCAATATGTTTGCCGGTTAGTGTTGTTGCTTCGAGCTAAAATAAAATTGTCAATAATCAGTCGATAACTTATTTAGTTTCTGAAATAAACAAACATTAATCCGTATAAAATGGCGCAAGTTGCTGATCGGTACTCGTAGAATTAAAAATTAAGTCTGTGGATAAATATAGCTCATAGTTGAATAATAATATATCTTCGGTATCTTATGATTCGTTTCCGTTCCCGATTTTATGAGTGAACAGTAAAGTTGAAGGTTTAGAAAATCTTTATAAACACTTACTAGGGCATTAAACTTAAACTATGAAGAATTGGCGTTCCCCTTTCAGTTTTAGTTGGTGCCCTCACCCAGCCGTTCTCGATATACTTAGCCTCAAGTCTAACACATTGCTCGAATATCAGTTAATTTGTGACACTGGCGTTCTTCTATGGACTGACTCCGGTGTCAAAATCTCAGGTTTGGCTCTCTTCCTTTGGTGTAAAACTAAAACCATGTTTCTTTAACAATTACAACCATTAGGACTGCATCAGGTCGAAAAATATCAATCCGACCCCATCCGACAATATACCCAATAACCGGCTACAAAAAGCTATATAGTAAAACGCTGTAAGACTTGTCTCTTACAGTTAGCCATAAGAGACTTTTGTCTCTTACAAATGCCCGAAACAGACACAAATCTCTTTCAGCGTGCTAAATCAGACTTAAATCTTTATCACATAGCCGTAACAGATTTTTGTCTCTTTCGACTAGCTGTAAGAAACTATTGTCTCTTATAACCAGCTATAAGAGACAAATGTCTCTTACAGCTATTCGTAAGGTTTTGAAGTCTCTTACGGTTTGCTTTAAGAGACTTTTGTCTTTAAGAACAATGCATTACGAACTAAAATCTTTTATAGGTGTCCTTAAGATATTTTAATCTCGTATGGCCAGGCGTTAAAGACTTTTATCTTTTGTGGCCAGCCCTAAAAGACAAAAAGCTCTTACAGACAGCTGTAAGAGACTAAAATATCTTATAGTTGTCTGTAAGAGATTAAAATATGTTACAATTGACTATAAGAGACAAAAGTGTCTTATAGCTATCTATATGAAACTAAAATATTATACAGCCAGCCTTAAGAGATTTTTGTCTCTTACGAACGGCCGTAAGAGACAAAACTGCCCGGTTTTTGCACGCATTTTTCTGTGAAAGTTTCTGTGTCAATAGTAAACGTATAAATAGACCCACCGTCGACAGACCGATGGCCCTTAACTGCTGATCATCGGCTTGCTCGACCACTATCGACTGGTCGTTGGCGGCCGGCCGCAAAAATTGTTACCCGGCTGGCGGAATAAGATTATTATAGGCTTTCGCCGCTGTTGCCCAACACTACTTGAACTGATCGATTGACGAACAGCTCTCATAAAAACGTCAATGTGGTCTGTATGTTTTTTGGTGGACTATTAACTGTTCGATAGCGAAGAATAAAACCGGCACACTTTCAAAGTCGATATATCTCTTCGGCAAGTGTGTTCAATATAAGTTTTGTTCCTTTTGGTTTTTCCTCAGCGAATGTATATTCGACATAATATCCAGAGGCCCTACATGAAATCAAATTTGGTATGCGTGTTGTATACATCAATTAACAATCTAGCAGCACAGTGTTTAATTATAATTATCATATTAATGCGTTTAACATTATTTGCTGTAAACTTTATTGCCAAAGACATATTTCTGTTTATTTTGTGTTTTGCCTGCGTAGCCTAAAACGGCTAAATTATTTAAGTATGCCATTAGTGTTGATGTGAGAATTTAGGTTCCCGGTTCAGCTGTAAAGACTTGCCTACTATCATGTCTCAAGATTCTAACCAGAGCCTAAAATCTGTCTGTGAGCGCCTTGTCTAGCCTAACGTATCTGTAAAAGCTGTGGTAGGCTGTTAAAGACTCTTTTCTAAAACAGCAACATATTCAGAACGTAGTGGAGATTGTGTGTTGCAGGGGCGAAATGTTAAATTCCATGTGTGTGTGATTGGTCATAACTCGAGAACGCCTTAACCGATCCATAATCTTGGGCTTATTCGAACTGGCATAGTCATTTACCGTGTACATCCCCGAGCGTTTTTGTTTTGGGGTCTGGTTCCGGGATCAGGGGTCAAACGTGGGTTTTTTGGCCCCATTTTACCCCATTTTAGTACCCTTCACAGAAACAAGGTTATTTTATCTTAACCATCGAATTTTTTCTGTGGATGGTTTTATTTCGTAGTAAAAATGATAAATGCCGATGCCTCTTTTTGGTTTTTCGATTAAGGCTTCAGTTCTGGATTTATGGGGTTTCAGGTACGGGGGTATGGCGCTCCACTGGTTCCTCGACCCAAATTTTGAAATTTTTTCTGGCGTCTTGGGCGGCTGATAAGATTTACCTGTGGGTTTTCGGGCATGGGAAACCCATTGCCGGTGCCGGTTTTGCTCTGCGACACATGGTTCCATGGGTACGGAGGTATGACGCCGCATGGTTCGGGGTCAGAGGTCAAAACAAGGGCTTTTAGTACCCTTCACGGGAGTAAGGTTATTTTTATCTTAACATTCGAATTTCTTTCTATTTTTTTGGTTTTATTTCATAGTAAAATGATAAATGCCAATGCGTCTTTTTTGTTTTTCGATTAAGGCTCCGGCTTAGGAGTTATGGGGTTTGATGTATGGCACCCTCGTGGTTCCTCGTCCCAAAATTAGAATATTTGTTCTGACGTCCTGGGCGGCTGAAAAGTTTCATTTGGGGTTTTCGGGCATGGGAAACTCATTGCCGATATTGGTTTCACTCTGCGACCCATGGTTTTATGGGTACAAGGGTATGGCGCCCCTTTGGTTCAGGGTCAGACGTCAAAATGAATGTTTTTAGCCCATTTTAGTACCCTTCAAGGATGCAAGCTTATTTTTTTCATAACTTTCCATTTTTTATCTGATTAGTTTTATTTCATAAAATGATAAATGCCGATTCCTCTTTGTTGTCTTTCGATTAAGGCTCCGGTTTTGGAGTTATGGGTTTGAGGTACACTCGTGGTTCCTCGACCCATAAAATTAAAAAATTTGTTCTGACGTCATGGGCAGCTGATAAGTTGCACCTGGGGGTTTTGGGGTACTAACTCATTGACGGTGTTAGTTTTGTTGTACCTTGTGCTAGTATTGTGTGATGTCCACATATAGCATATCGACGAATGCTATCGAGAGCTGATTTGAAATGCACGTAAAAGGCGTTGGCTCGATTTCAATCGCAAGAGCTGATTTGAGCGAGCCGGACATGATTCAATAAGAATGAGAGAGCCTAATCCGTTTCCGCATTATTATCTTCGTGTCGACATGGCAGTTTATTACATGGTTACACATGATGTTTCTTTTTGCAATCATAGTCCGGCCATTACGGCAGTTGGGAATATGCCAACCTAGGCGCTTAGTATTTGACTATATTCTACAAAAATTGTTAGCCTGTAAACCATATCTTCCAAGTGAATACGCGCACAACGTTGACTTATTTCATAGTTTCAGCAATAATACTCAGCTTCAGATGCTCGTATAAATGATATAACTATAGAAGCGGGTGGTTAAATGTATGCGCGACAAAAAAGTAAAAGTAAAAGCAATCGGACCATGCCTTCCAACATGTTAATCTTATTTAGTGAATATCATTCATATAATATAAAATGTATTTGTCAAGTTATGCAAGGAAACTACGCATATATATTATACTGCCTTTATCGTGCTATTTATGAACAGTTGTGTTCAACTGTGGTATACTTACTGTTTTAAAATTTAACGGTCTAATAAACCTTCATTTGTATATTTGTCTGGAGCTGCTTTGGATAGCTTATTAATATAATATTGGAAAGCACCGTTTTTTTGTGTGTATACCGATCTATGCACATTGTACTAGGACCAGTTCTGGCCCTAAGGGATCCCAGCTGCACCACCATTTTTCTAGAGTGGTGCCCGGACAACCCCGGCTTCCACGGCTCCCCGGCGACCTATGCGATGACCTAAGGGAACCGCTTAGCTTAGTAGGGTGCCGGCGGGTTTACCAGGGTGTTCGGCCTGGCTCCTATATTGGCCCACGTATCTAGTGGTATGAAGTTCCCCCGAGGGAGACTCAACCCTTAAGCCTGCATACAGGTATTAAGGCTGACTCGCCTTTCCCTCATAATCCACTTAATCCCTAAGCGGGGTTCTCTAGCCCTAGCGAGATTCCCCGTTGGTGTGTCCCTATGCACTATTGTCCCGTTCTAATCCTAAAGTAGAACACAACTGGCCTTACAACTTAGATGGTACACGTGAATGGACTTCGATAAAAACTGTAATTTGCTAGAAAAAATGCTAATACAAATGTAAAATCTAAGTCTATGTACAATCCAATTTTTATGCGCTGACGTTTTGTAGCATGTTAGCATGTTAGCAACAGCAGCAGTTACTGATATATGTAACTGCACTATAATTCTAGCTTCTATTGCATTAACGGTAAAAATTTGGTAGCTATTGTAACGACAATAGCATTTATAAATTAATACGGCCACAGCCATAAACATACCGTATATCAAAATTTGAGCACGGTTCAGCTTGGCTCTAGCCCTCAGAGTCTGAGGGGGGTCCACTGGACCCTTTCAAAAACGTTTACCGTCATAACTTTTGCAAAACAGTGTCTATACTTACAAGATCTCTTGACAATTTATATTCAAAATCATTCTAAACGTTGGCATAATTTTTCCTGTTGTAGGTATATGCACAACAATGTACAATGCAACGAATGCGGCGCCACCACAGACCGCCAAAGAAGACGGAAAGAACCCAGCAAGCACAACGAGAACGGCAAGGCAACAACACGGACCAGGCAAAAAACACACCGACAGACAAAAAAAAAAGCCGCAGCAACACGGACACCAAAAACAGCAAGAAAATACGCCAGACGACAATTCAAGAAATCCGAAAAAAAAAGAAAGATATCCCCGGCACACAAGCGCAACAAAACCGAGGCACAAGGGCAGCAACCAACAAAAACGGCTACCTATGTTCTATAAAGGAAGTATATAACTTGAGGACGAAGACCCCAGCTACTACCAATAAATCTCTTAAGAGCAAAGAGAATTCTAAAGGACTTAAGCCGTGCTTCTTCAATATGAGTCTTCCAAGTTAGACGATGGTCTAACAATAGGCCAAGATATTTAACCTTATCATCGAACGGAATAACTACGCCTCCAATGCGAATATCCGTTAGGCCGTCCAACCTTCTTTTCCTTGTAAAAATTACACCCTTACACTTTTGTGCATTGACAGAAAGGCCGCTAGGACAGCACCACGCATGAAACTCATCCAGAGACCGCTAAAGTATATTGCAAGTAGTTCAGATGTCAGAAGGACTAGATCATCAGAATACCCTACGCACAACAGCCTGTTAACATTATGTCTGTTAATAATATCATTTATCACTAGACACCAGAGCACGGGGGAGAGAACTCCTCCTTGCGGAAATACCCTGTTCGCTCTGACCGCTAGTCTGGCTTGTCCCTTTTCAACTACAATAGCTCTCATACTCAATAATTTATGAATCCAAGTTTTGATGAAATTTGGAATACCAAATTCATCTATGCTTTTTAGAATGAACTCAAATTTTGTGCAGTCAAAAGCTCCAGAAATGTCTAGGAACACCGCAAGAATAAATTTGCCAGAAAACATTTCCTGTTCAATCCATGCTGTAGTACTCTGAAGGGCAGATATGGTACTCCTTCCTTCACGATAGGCATGTTGATTATCATGTAATTTGGACTTACTCAAGATGACATGTATTATATAGTCTGACACCAATCTCTCAAGAGTCTTCAAAACAAAGGATGACAAATTAATAGGTCTAAATGCTTTAGGCTCAGTATTGTCGTCTTTAGCCGGCTTTGGGATAAAGATGATTTTGGTCTGTCTCCAAAGAACTGGAATATAGTTAAGTCTAAGGCTGGCCTTAAAAATCCTTTCCTGCGCCAAAAGTATTGCTGAGCCTCCTGATTTAAGGAAGACTGGATAAATACCATCAGGTCCAGGAGACTTAAAGTCTCCATGACGTCCTAAAGCCCACTTAATCTTCTCTAAGTCAACCACCTCGTTGATGTAAGTATCTATATTGGGTATCCTTACCAGTCTCCCCAAGTCATGTCGTCCAGTTACATTATTTTTCATTAAAAACTGAATTTCTCATGCCACAATGATTCGCCTTCTCTAACTTTTGAATAAGACTGCTAAGTCTCACAGCATTATACACTCTAAATATTAACATATCATTTTTGATTCACGTTTTATCTAAAATTGCAGCGTCGACAGACTGTCTTGATCGAACATTTCAAGATCTTAATGAAACGATGACAGCAGAAGAATCTGTATCATCCACATGCGCAATGAACTGTTCGGACGTCCCGCCAACTGCTCACTGCAACAGATCAGACGCCAAAAGCGCGGTGAATGCTACTGATGTGATGGGGTATGATCGACAAAAACGACATCCTAAGGATAATTATGTGGGAAGTTCTTCGAAAACAACAACGTTGGTGTGATATATTTTAGGCATTTTGTCATCTCACAGACGACTGCTTCATTTGAGAAATCGTTAGTTCGAGCAGTGAAGCGTTTCTTGCCTTTGTTTTGTATTTACTGTGAAGTAGTTGCATCAGTGTAAAGTAATTTAATCTGTAATCGAGAAGTGCCAAGTCGTTTTTTGATGATGTTTTGAGGCTGCACTTTAGAAAACTGCCTGGTCAGGAGGTGTAGTTATGTAAGTCTCTAAATGAGAGGTACCGAATAGTTTTATTGATGTTTTGTTGTTTGACTTTAGGATGCTGGCTCAGCAGGTATTTGTATAATACTATTGTACAAATATCTGGGATACAGTGGTGCATTCATTTAAATCAGTGGGATTAAATATGTCACCCGTGCTTGCGACTTTTGTCCGCCACCCCAGCACTCGTTATTTCCCTGCACCTTTTGTTCTACCTTTCCAGTTTCTGTTCTGTCCTCCAGGTTTTTTTATAATATTTGACCATGAAAACTAGGGCCCACCATGGACTTCTCCAATATTTTGCGAAGGGTATGAACAAAGGGTCCTACAAGGTTGAACCGTGTGACGGGGGCGCCACGGCTGCAAAATCTGAAACATTTTCGGAATTAATATTTTTCAGCAAAACGCTAAAATTGCTAATAAAATGCCTCAGTAAGGGCACAAAAACGTCTCTTTTAAGATTAAATTCAGTTTTTTAATATTTTTTTTTGCTTTTTAAGAGGTTTTTCGGAATAAGCCAAAATATTTCCAGGGGCCCGGTGGTTGCAGCACATTTTTTGCAAGGTGACACCGAAAAATACCGAGGGCTTCCGCATGGGAGCAGCCCAGACTGTTGGTATAACAAAGTTGCAAAATTAATTGGAACGGAGTAAGCGTTGTTACTACTGAGGTTGCCAGAGAAAAAATCGTGAAAATATTTTTGTCTCTTGGTGCCATTGTTACATTCCGGTGGATGAATATAAATATAAACTTCGTTGTGTTTGATATGAAATATCGATTTTTCAAATTTCGGTATGTTATTGTGTGGTTTAACGATAGTGTATTAGGTTAACAATACGAAGGTTTTGTTATGTAGGTTTGGTTACCTGAAGTACGGCACGAATATTTTCATAACTTCAGTGGGCTTGGCCGACAAACACGATTTCCAGTATATAGTTTGTCTTCAGTTGTTTGGTTAATACGTTGCTTGAATTGTCTGAATATGTTTATCGGTAAGCTGAATGCGATGATATGGTCATCTTGAAACGAACAAAATGGTACCATGCCCTTTCAAGGCGTTTAAGGTCATTCCTTGTCGAATCCGATGTACCGGCAAAATTTCGACTGTCACATATTTTGGTTATGCGTTATTTTCTCCGCCGCAAAGTAAGCTAAATAAATTATAGGTTTTGTGGCACGCATAATAGGCGATGTTCCTTAACTTTTACCTTGCACGTGCAAGCAACTACAAACTCAATTACAACAATTCACATTGTGCATTGAGGATAGCGTTAATCTGCTCCAATGATTGAGGAGGGTCTGATAAACCTTGATACTACCCTACATATTTAACGTTGTGAATAACTTGATAGAGGTTTCGTCAAACATCGCGGTGACGTAATTTTTTTTGTTTTATGATTGTAAGCTTCTAGTAATTTATGATAGTAGCAGTATCGAGCTAATTTTATCTGGCTTCTGGACAAGGGAGGTCCAGAATATTAGAGGTCCAACAACAAGATTTCTGCGGTTCCCACACAGGTAAATTTTGGCTTCCCGTCAACTCCCCAGCACCCTAGGTATTTTGAGGAGACATTAAAAATGATCGCCCTAAAAAGCTGCCACAGCAAAATACAATATTACTGCCTTATATTTAAACTATTCCAAAATTCTAAGTGAAATAAAACACAGCCTGCAGAAACAATTATTTCCAGCAGTTAAATAATAAATTATGCAGCAAAAACAATGATAAAACTGTTATGTTTGAAGCACACGTAAAATGCCATTATCAAACCACCAGTTGACGTGAGGGACCAGTTTTTACCCTGGGGAAATTCTGCCATGTATCTTCAGTCCCCCAGGTTGGCGCTTGGGGATCTCGGCTCAAAGGACCAAGATTGAATTTTGGTCCTGTGGAGAAGCCAGAGCATAATATTGTATAATTTTGTATCATAAATTATTCTTTGTTACGCATGATTTATCTCAAATGTATTGCCAGGTTCTTTTATTAGAGCTTCCAATAATTAGATATTTTAGCTAGCTAAAGTAATAGCGACATGTGTGATGTGTCTATAGGTGTCGTACAGACACTCCGGCGTGTGTTGGAAGGACGGACATTATAAGGAAAAATTAGACGAACAAGATATAAAATTTCCATTTGTTTATAAATTTGATAATCATTGTATTAACGTGCGTGCAAAATTTTTTGCCCGCAATAAGATAAACGGTATCGGTATTCACTCAAAGGCTTTCAGTGTGCGTATACAAATCGAGCAAAATTCACGTATGTAAGTACAATAGATATCTGTACGGGGAAGAGGGTTAAACCACCCAATGAGCTCGACCCCCCACACGCACCATAGGTGTACATCCCCTGCCGTATGCGCGGGGTGATTTTTAACAAATTATGAGGACAGCATGAAGAAAGATTGCGCAGCTGTGAGGAAACAACGCGGTGCACGCGGAAGATATTTAAATATCTGACGTGCACTCAACTGCCGTATGAACAACCATACAATCTAGCCTCCCCACAGAAGCTGTCGGACCTTGGGTATCTATGTATAAACACGTCTAAGAGCAAATACAGCACAAACGTACGAACAGCTGTGGATTAAATCGAAAAATTACATGCACTATATATTTCAAACAGAATTTCCATATTCTTGAACTGGTGTTGGGCAACCACAGGGTTTGAAGTAAAGCAGCCGGGTGATAAAATTTTGGGCGGCCGACGTCAAATTTCTGGGTCACGGTCACCGGGCTGCTTACGCTGACGGACCGGTCAGATAAGAAGCTTTTCTTATTACGATACGAATTTAATATTCGTAAATGCTTTAGAATTTGTTCGAAATCTCGCTCTCGATTTGCATATGAAGGCTTTGCACGGTGTACATTGCAGCAGCTAAAGTGCAGAATCCTACACCTATTACAAGATTGTATTTTGATTAGCGCGGGAGACAGCCTGGTTTGACGACTATTATTAAACATTGACGCATATTGGCTTAATAAACACTGTATGTATTATATATTTGAATATAACAAGATGGTACTAGACGATACAAAATCCTTACACGCTGGTTAATTGGTGATTATATATACATAAAAATGTTTTGGTTGCTTGCTATACAATAGTAAACGTATAAATAGACCCACCGTCGACAGACCGATGGCCCATAACTGCTGATCATCGGCTTGCTCGACCACTATCGACTGGTCGTTGGCGGCCGGCCGCAAAAATTGTTACCCGGCTGGCGGAATAAGATTATTATAGGCTTTCGCCGCTGTTGCCCAACACTACTTTAACTGATCGATTGACGAACAGCTCTCATAAAAACGTCAATGTGGTCTGTATGTTTTTTGGTGGACTATTAACTGTTCGATAGCGAAGAATAAAACCGGCACACTTTCAAAGTCGATATATCTCTTCGGCAAGTGTGTTCAATATAAGTTTTGTTCCTTTTGGTTTTTCCTCAGCGAATGTATATTCGACATAATATCCAGAGGCCCTACATGAAATCAAATTTGGTATGCGTGTTGTATACATCAATTAACAATCTAGCAGCACAGTGTTTAATTATAATTATCATATTAATGCGTTTAACATTATTTGCTGTAAACTTTATTGCCAAAGACATATTTCTGTTTATTTTGTGTTTTGCCTGCGTAGCCTAAAACTGCTAAATTATTTAAGTATGCCATTAGTGTTGATGTGAGAATTTAGGTTCCCGGTTCAGCTGTAAAGACTTGCCTACTATCATGTCTCAAGATTCTAACCAGAGCCTAAAATCTGTCTGTGAGAGCCTAGTCTAGCCTAGCGTATCTGTAAAAGCTGTGGTAGGCTGTTAAAGACTCTTTTCTAAAACAGCAACATATTCAGAACGTAGTGGAGATTGTGTGTTGCAGGGGCGAAATGTTAAATTCCATGTGTGTGTGATTGGTCATAACTCGAGAACGCCTTAACCGATTCATAATCTTGGTCTTATTCGAACTGGCATAGTCATTTACCGTGTACATCCCCGAGCGTTTTTGTTTTGGGGTCTGGTTCCGGGATCAGGGGTCAAATGTGGGTTTTTTGGCCCCATTTTACCCCATTTTAGTACCCTT
This sequence comes from Trileptium ribeirensis, assembly GCA_030248225.1. Taxonomy (NCBI): domain Eukaryota; kingdom Metazoa; phylum Nematoda; class Enoplea; order Enoplida; family Thoracostomopsidae; genus Trileptium; species Trileptium ribeirensis. Next base: position 16,788 of record JASANE010013751.1, read on the forward strand.
CACAGAAACAAGGTTATTTTATCTTAACCATCGAATTTTTTCTGTGGATGGTTTTATTTCGTAGTAAAAATGATAAATGCCGATGCCTCTTTTTGGTTTTTCGATTAAGGCTTCGGTTCTGGATTTATGGGGTTTCAGGTACGGGGGTGTGGCGCTCCACTGGTTCCTCGACCCAAAATTTGAAATTTTTTCTGGCGTCTTGGGCGGCTGATAAGATTTACCTGTGGGTTTTCGGGCATGGGAAACCCATTGCCGGTGCCGGTTTTGCTCTGCGACACATGGTTCCATGGGTACGGAGGTATGACGCCGCATGGTTCGGGGTCAGAGGTCAAAACAAGGGCTTTTAGTACCCTTCACGGGAGTAAGGTTATTTTTATCTTAACATTCGAATTTCTTTCTATTTTTTTGGTTTTATTTCATAGTAAAATGATAAATGCCAATGCGTCTTTTTTGTTTTTCGATTAAGGCTCCGGCTTAGGAGTTATGGGGTTTGATGTATGGCACCCTCGTGGTTCCTCGTCCCAAAATTAGAATATTTGTTCTGACGTCCTGGGCGGCTGAAAAGTTTCACTTGGGGTTTTCGGGCATGGGAAACTCATTGCCGATATTGGTTTCACTCTGCGACCCATGGTTTTATGGGTACAAGGGTATGGCGCCCCTTTGGTTCAGGGTCAGACGTCAAAATGAATGTTTTTAGCCCATTTTAGTACCCTTCAAGGATGCAAGCTTATTTTTTTCATAACTTTCCATTTTTATCTGATTAGTTTTATTTCATAAAATGATAAATGCCGATTCCTCTTTGTTGTCTTTCGATTAAGGCTCCGGTTCTGGAGTTATGGGGTTTGAGGTACACTCGTGGTTCCTCGACCCATAAAATTAAAAAATTTGTTCTGACGTCATGGGCAGCTGATAAGTTGCACCTGGGGGTTTTGGGGTACTAACTCATTGGCGGTGTTAGTTTTGTTGTACCTTGTGCTAGTATTGTGTGATGTCCACATATAGCATATCGACGAATGCTATCGAGAGCTGATTTGAAATGCACGTAAAAGGCGTTGGCTCGATTTCAATCGCAAGAGCTGATTTGAGCGAGCCGGACATGATTCAATAAGAATGAGAGAGCCTAATCCATTTCCGCATTATTATCTTCGTGTCGACATGGCAGTTTATTACATGGTTACACATGATGTTTCTTTTTGCAATTATAGTCCGGCCATTACGGCAGTTGGGAATATGCCAACCTAGGCGCTTAGTATTTGACTATATTCTACAAAAATTGTTAGCCTGTAAACCATATCTTCCAAGTGAATACGCGCACAACGTTGACTTATTTCATAGTTTCAGCAATAATACTCAGCTTCAGATGCTCGTATAAATGATATAACTATAGAAGCGGGTGGTTAAATGTATGCGCGACAAAAAAGTAAAAGTAAAAGCAATCGGACCATGCCTTCCAACATGTTAATCTTATTTAGTGAATATCATTCATATAATATAAAATGTATTTGTCAAGTTATGCAAGGAAACTACGCATATATATTATACTGCCTTTATCGTGCTATTTATGAACTGTTGTGTTCAACTGTGGTATACTTACTGTTTTAAAATTTAACGGTCTAATAAACCTTCATTTGTATATTTGTCTGGAGCTGCTTTGGATAGCTTATTAATATAATATTGGAAAGCACCGTTTTTTTGTGTGTATACCGATCTATGCACATTGTACTAGGACCAGTTCTGGCCCTAAGGGATCCCAGCTGCACCACCATTTTTCTAGAGTGGTGCCCGGACAACCCCGGCTTCCACGACTCCCCGGTGACCTATGCGATGACCTAAGGGAACCGCTTAGCTTAGTAGGCTGCCGGCGGGTTTACCAGGGTGTTCGGCCTGGCTCCTATATTGGCCCACGTATCTAGTGGTATGAAGTTCCCCCGAGGGAGACTCAACCCTTAAGCCTGCATACAGGTATTAAGGCTGACTCGCCTTTCCCTCATAATCCACTTAATCCCTAAGCGGGGTTCTCTAGCCCTAGCGAGATTCCCCGTTGGTGTGTCCCTATGCACTATTGTCCCGTTCTAATCCTAAAGTAGAACACAACTGGCCTTACAACTTAGATGGTGACAAAATTTGGTTACTTATTTTAACGTTGAGGCACTGACGCGGAGGCCCCAGTCCGTTAAGTGTCTCACCTATGATTACTAGTGTCAGATATTGGGAATCCGGTTACGTAAAGCGACGGTTACCGTGGGAGTATTCGCAAGCGGGAGCGTTCCGGACGATTCGAGCAAAGCATGGATGTCATGCGGGGTGCAAAGTGGGGTGTCGGCTGGGGCCTGGAAACGGGGGAAGCGGGAAAGCTTGCGTTGGCGAATTGACTCGACGGGGCGCGGGGTGGTGGATAGTTGGTTCGCCATAGGCGCTGAATTTAGTTAGGTTCAAACTCCTTGGGGGTTATGCTGAAGCTGATTTCTAAAATTCCTTTAGCAGGTTCTAGTGAAGCAGATTTCTAGAATTCCTATTGGGGTCAAGGTTTAAACAAAACTCCTAACTGCTTCAGAAAGTTGCACACGGTTCAATTGATTTACTATAGAATCCGAATTTTTGTATTTTGGCACACTTCAAAACGTCACCCAATCGGGGTGTACGACGAGCTATTTACAACATTTATAGTACGACAAAAGTTAAGTCGGGTACCCTGCAAGATACCCCAATACAGTTATATCGCGTAGTACACCAATCTGTCGTTTTAACTCGCGAACTTGTTCTTCTTCACGTTTTCGCTTTGAGAAAAGTTTGCGAAAGGTATCCATATCGAATACATAAAATCATGTGCAAATCCTTTTCATGTGCTAATTTTTTTTTGGTTTTTTATTATATAAATTCAACAACACATTTAAACACAAACTTTAAATTTACAACCATTCAATTTTATCATCTTTAGACATCTTCAGAGTTTTGGTAAATTCCCCCATAACGAACAGAACAATAGATTCGTTTCAAGTTTTCGCAAAGTCGATTATCAGTCTGATGTTGCCATCCTTTACCTTCGAGACATAGGAGCCACAACTGCTTGAATGATCTGGGGACACGTCCACAACAAATATCCCAAACCCTCCAGACATGTCGATAGGAGAGAAGCCGAGATCTCGGTTCCGATAGTTTAGTCCATGTAACAGATTTGCATAAACCTCAGGACAGCTTTTTGTATTACAACAAGCGGTGTTTGTCCAGGTAAAGTTAGATTGTTTACCATGCACTGGAAACTTTGACATCTCCGGAAGCTTTAAGTTGTAGATGTTCTTGCTCACATTTCCATTATAGGTGTGTTTTGACCTATATCCACACAAATATCTTTCGAGGTAAATCATCCTCAAACACCGTATAGTCAAAGATTTGGTTATCTTTTCCTAAACCAAATGTTCGCAGCTCATAGATCACACAGGGGTAGAGAGCTCCTTTTGATCGGTATATCTTATCATAGTGGTCCAGAGCACTACTTCAAGACGCTTGCTCTTAGTATGGGCTCACTGATGATCATGTTGCACTCCGCGTTGTCTTTTGCTGGAATAATTTGGGTTAGAGCACTTCGAGCAAATTTCAACGATACTTCCGTTTGTGGTGGTAGATATCCACCATTGAAGATTACTGAAGTTACCACTGGTAAGTATAACGTACATTCATCGTTGTTGAAAAAGTACGCTTGTCTAGCTGTAGCGCCTTCATTACCTTCGAAACTATCTATGGAATAGGGACTATCTTGAAACCACAGAGGAGTACGAAGATGATAGTTTCACTCCTCGCGTGAGTAATGTAAAAGGTTTAATGTGTAGGTCATCCTAGGATAGTTTGCTTGGTTAGACGTTATTATTTCATTGTTGATTTTGACATCAACCTGACTAAATACTGCAAAGCCAAATTGATTACAAGGCACAACTGCACGGGTTTGTCTTTTATTTCATTTCTTTGGAGGTGTCTTGTTGGCTGGGGCATTGGCTGTTTGAACTTCCGTTTTAGTGATCAGCTTTACGTTGAATTTGAGAAACAGCTGATTCATATCCACCAAGCAGTCGGACTTTGGAATCTTAAATTCCAGTGGTGTTGCAGCATCCTCAATCTGTTGTCCGTTGACACTGGTAAACTCGACAAGCTGACAACTTTCAATCTCATTTTGTTGTTGTGGTCTTCGGCTCCAGTTCAGATTACTGTTTTCCATATTAGAAATTTTTCTTAGATTTTAAATGTTTCAATTTCTTTTCATGTTTTTTAAACTTTCGTCTCACAACTTTTTTTACGTTTTAACGTTTGCCGCTTTGGCTTAAAACTCTTTCGCTTAGGTTTTAGATTCTTGCGCTTGGGTTTTTGTCTCTGTCCCTGGAAAACTGGGTTGATTTTCACACTAATAGACATTGTTCTAAATATTAACAGACTGAAATCCTTTTCATGTTTTTATAAACTTTAAATGTAAGTACAAAACTTTATCTGCGAACGAGGAAATCACATTTCCTACATTGTCTGTTCCTCAAAAACTAGGTCTGAAGTAAATTTATTCTTCTATTTGGAGCAAGTGTCCACTTTTTGTCCAGTTAAGACTCAAAGGGTTTCTGCAAAATCACAATTTAAAATTTTAGGTTCAATAAAATTTGCTTTTATTATATAAGGCATTTTATTTTTATCTATGGATCCAAATAACTTGTAACCCATCATAAGGACGTAATCAGCTTCAATTGGTATACGAAGCTGTACTGTCAAATTATTTAACTTTCTCACAACAATAATCTCCATTTAAACTGTTTATAAATAGTATAAAATAACCTTTTCGTGTAGTGCTGTTGTTTTTTCTTTATTTCAAAAAATTAAGTTACCTAGATCATATACAATATCATACATATCACCGAGAGACTTTACACCTGTTATTATAATTTTCCCTGTTCTAAAGACGGACAATGTCCCACTTTTATATCTAAAACTCAAACTTGGAAATAATTCCGGTAGGTATGTTATAGTGTAATCGCCTCTCAGATTTTCATACAAAACATTTAAATCAACAGCAGCATTACAGCTACACACACCAGTTACTGAACAAATTTCACATTCAAATTCATCAGTCCAGTATCCAAAGTTTTTCAAAATTTTCGCATCGGAACGCAAGTCATTCATTGATTTGTATCCCAGACCCAATAGTTTGCCATTTGGCTATACCATTGCACTTCCTCTTGACAACTTTAAAGTTCCAGCACGAAAACGTCGTGTGTTGTATCGTAATCGCTGTAGAACACTGCTGAGTTGTAGCCAGTTAATGTTATTATTGGTTATAGTCTTTACCACTAAGATGGTTATTTTGAAGTCCATAGCGAACTGACATCCAAAGACGACCGTACCAGTTGTCTTTAGTCCAAAGACTGATATCGTTGACGTTTGCGTCTTCTATATATAACCCAATTCCGTTGCCAAATTTACTTGCCTCTGCAATCACAGCATCTTTTGTAGACATTAACAAGTCGTAGGTGGGGTTATGTTGATTGGCTTTAGACTCCATTGCTTTCAGAACGACGTCATACTTGACCTTGTCCCATTCTGGTTGGTCGAAAAATTTTAAATTTTCCCCAATATTTATGATCTTCTTGGGAGAGCGTTCCATCAATATTTCATATCTTGCTTCATAGCAGTTGAAGTAGCTTGCCTTTTCCGATTCATAATATTGCTGAATACTACTATACGTCATATCATCAACTTTGAAGTCAGCGACATGTACGCTGCTCATGGGACAATAACCGGTAGCAAATAACGCCAGGGTTCGTCCATCTTTCGATTCACAAATCTTGAATGTACTTGCCGTTGACATATTGATTAATATAAACGTTTCCAGTCGATACTTTTCTTTTCATGTACTTCCTTGCCTCTCCCTAAAGCCCCATTCGGTACACCCTGCATATACTCTGTTCGAAATTGGTCAATGTCTATTGGACGAGGAGCTGAAAATTTTCCGCTATCAGTTATCAAATACCTTACTATATCATACAGGGTTGATCCTACAGATCCGTCAGAATACTCAACGCGATTGTTTGCATCTTGCTTTATGGGTTTCAAATAACTAGAAAGAAGTTTGACCTTGGGCTGTAGGCGCTTGGAAAATAGACTTGAAATATCGTCCTTTGGTATCGTTTGGCCATACTGCAATCAATGTTTTTAAAAGATCCATTGTAACATGTTGTCTTTTCATGTTATCAGACAACTTCAGAGATGATAGTTTGTAAATTGTAGAACGTCGTTTGCGTAGCAGCTTAATCTGTTGCTCAGTAAGAGGAATGTTGCCATATAAAATGTTATAACAAATTTCCCTCAAAGACTTGATTACAGATACAGGGGCAGCTTTCATAAAAGTTTTAACACATTACTTGTCAGTTTTCACTAAGGCACAGGCCACAGACATTGTTGCTGAATGATGTTCCATATCTTTTATATAAATCACGATAACGTGTCTTTCCATGTAGGTTTGTATACTGCAGTTTGATCAAAAATATTTTCCCTAACACGTAAATCCTCAGGTGTATTAGGTTTCAGATCGATCATCAGATATCTGTAAGGTTTGTCATTGGTTGCCATTTCAAAGGCTGTAGAGAGAAAGTTGGGTTTATGAGGCCACGTTTGTCTTGCTAGTGTTGCAATCATTGATTTCGAACAAGGATTTGGGAATAGGAATAAATACTGAGTATTTCTGGAAATTTCTGTCATGTATTTTCCAGAATGGTAAAAGTTTTGCACTATAAATATAGTACTAATATTTGCGTGTCGCAATCGGGTAAGCATATTTGCTAATGTTTTGTCGTTTGAGTATTCCATCAAATCATCGAGAATGTAGAGATGCGTCGTTCACGTTTGTTTGTGTGCAGCTACTGCACACAGTGGGCAGTATGGTCGCTACGAATGCACTCAAACCGATTCGAGCGCAATGACAACGTCGAATGCGTCGTCCGTGCATGCAATCGTAAACTCGGTTACCAAGAGCATTTGCAGCAGTGATAGCACTTGGCAATGCAACTATATAGTACAATGCATTGACGGCGTGCATTTGTAACGACTTTTACATTTACAGCTGCAAAAAAGATCAGTTTACACAATCGAGTGCAATAGTTTTGATCATTGACCGTGCAATGATAATTAATATTGCAAACTGTAGAGCAATGTTGTTTACAAAAGTATTGCGTCCGCGGAATTGTTTTCGCCAAAGCACTTTTCAGTGCAATTGTTGTCACGTTTCCGCTGGCTGCAGCGATGGCATAAACATATGCCTGAAATGCGCGCCTTGCTATTGTTTTGAACTTAAAAATTTCCAAAAGTTGTCAATCCATTGAAGAGTTATTTCTGACGCAGACGCATAAAAGTGATTATTCTGCGCAGCTCCCACCTGTGTGAGCAAAACCCAGTTGCTCCACTTCGATACTACATATTCCCGTGAAATACACTATGTGCTCATTTTGGGTTTAGTTGGCCCAAGTGTTTCAAAAAACAATTGTGCGAGGAAATTTTATTGCTGGTGGGACTGTTATGCAAAATATTCGGTCTGACACAATTAAAAAATTTTCTTATGCCTTTAATAAAAGTGCATTAGCTAAGCAATCTACGATGCAAAGCGCTTCATCGTCAACTATTGATGGGTATATAATTGTTACATATATGTCGATGTGTATGTCGCATTTGCACAAACTTTTTCGGGCTTAAATTACGACCCGGTGCATCAAGTTAAATTTATATGCGAAGCTCGTAGTGCTATTAATTACAACACCGGCATTTTGAAGTCATTTTCTCGCAATAAGACTATGGAGAGGTTAGATTAGCCTACTGTTGGAAAAAGAGTCAGCTGTCCATTTATCGAAATACTGCTATTATTACCGTATTACACTCCCAAAACACTTTTGGTCAGCAGTCAAAATGAGTTTTGCTGTTGTTGTCACAGTTAAGTGCAGCGACGATGTCTTTTGTTATTAAATTTTTGCTAGACTGTTCGGCGTGGTTGACACGGCTACCGACTAGAAAACAGAAAGAAAAAGATATAGATTTGAAAATTATTTGTGGTTTTAGTGCAATAATGATATATATCTGTATATAAATATATATCTATATAACTCCGGTTATGGCAAAGTGCAGGTCCCAGTTACCGGATCCGGTTTCGGCTGATTTTGGCGGAATATAAGTTCCCCTTTTAATTGGATATCTGCATGGCGACTTCTATAATAAAAGTTTTCCACAAAAGCGACCTATCACCGGTAGCGGATCTTGTCTTCGTCTTCGTTTTTAAATGCTTACCTGGTTTGACATAAACACTCATAACAAATGGATTCAGCCGTTTCTTTAATTAACTATTCACATCAGCTCTTTTATAGGATTCTAATATATCGATGGAATATCAAATTTTTAGAGATTTTCCGGTGCAAATATATAATTTTTTGTCATAAATATAGCTGAAGTTGTAAATTTTTGAGCCTCCCAGATAAAATGACTGGAATGGTACTAGAATTATAGCGATGTATTTATAAGATTTTCAGGCACTGAGATAGACGAAAAGACCCAAAAATATGATGCAATATTTGTACGAACTCACATGTTGGAAATGATATTGTTTTCGATTAGCAAATTGTTGAATACCGCTACTACGACCGGGGTATTTCTCGCTCAATGGGCTCTAAGCTGCGATATGTTGGCGTGATTTCAGGGCGTATAGTCTTTATAACTTAGGAATTGATGAGTCTGTTCAGGCGGAACGATAAGTTGTCCAAAGTTGTTTTGGAAAAACAAAATTTTGACTTCTTGTGCCAGGGGCACTGAATAAACAGGAAAACGGGCATAGTTATGAGCAAGCGATGATTTAAAATATTAACCAAAAATGTAATGCGTTGACGCGTTAATCTTCTTTCGGGTGTATTTTAACATATATAGAAATGTAAATACACTTTTATACATCAGTCAGAGCTCAGAGCATCTTACTTGAGTTATAATGATGGCCTCTTGTGGTTACGAATTTGTATCCATTGTGTCTTAATAAAACAAAAACAATTTAATACATAAGTTCGCTTAAAATAATTCGAATTATGGGCTTTGTAGCATTGTTGTAATTCCAAATCATCATGGCTTGGCCGCAGGCCGCAGTGATGGCCGCAGGCCAAAAAGCACCAACCTAAAATATGTTACAGTTCTATGTCTTGTCCATACTTTTATACTATTATTCCTTGTTGCTCTTAATAAATACTGCTACAATATTTTCCATAGCATCTATGACATTTCAAGGTATATTGTAATTCAAAAATGTTAAAGGCTACTATTAGACTAGTATTTTACTGCTTTTGGAAGAACCTTGCCAAAATTATACCATATTTGTGCAGTAAAATCCTTTCGGATTGTAGGTGAAACGCTGTGAATGATCATTGAATACATTACAAATATGAAGACCCAAAAATCGACAATAAATGATTTCGTACATAATTTCGACCAAAAATTATTTCAAACACTTTATAAAAAGTATAGGAAACTTTGTAGAGTTATAAAATAGTGTTGCACGCAAATCAATCATCAGGAAAAACGGCAGCGGGGCAGACCGATGAAAATCTGGACCCGAGCTCAACACCAGATTATTATTCTGTGTTTCAATGCTATGTTAACTAATAATAATGGTACATAATACAGTTGCTCAAAAATCCAGAAAACAGTTGGCTTTCAACATTCAGCGCAACAGATTGTTGACCGAGCGCGGCACCGTTATTCTTACATACTGTCATAGACAGAATAACGTGATGCAAATTTGGCACAATCTGATCTGCACAGGTAAGACAAAATCCTAAAAACGGCTGATGTTCCCCAAGCGACGTCACAATTAGCCTGTTGGACACGGACACATTCAGCACGCATTCTTTAGAAGAGAATCCAGAGAACGGGTCGCTGCTATGCAGAGGCGAATTGCACGGAGCATCACTGCACTGTGCATCTTGATGCGGCGCTATCTGGTCAAAATTTCTAACACAGTTGGCGTCAAAAAATTGTACCTTGTAATAAGAAACACCGTAACATTCATCATCTGGAAGAGCGGCAACTGCGTGTTCGTTTCCTTTTCAACAGATTTAGACGGTCGTACTTCTCACGGTGCCTTTCTCGCGTTACCGCAACGTGGGCATTTCGATCGTAGTCAGTTGAAGCTGAGGTGCGCCTGTGCGCTTGGCCGAGGACTTTGCGTTAGCTAACGCGTTTCTCCGATGGAGATTTATCTATTAAGCGACGTTTCACAGTTTGCATCGACTTATCTGGTCACAAGCGTTTAGTGCTAGGCGTTTCAGAAGATTAATAACGTTTCTTTGACTCATGCTCAGAACTCTGTCTCAAGTCCTTCGTCCTAGGAGTATTGGCCGAACTTCTCTCTGAATCGGGATATATCTGCGTTCCGCTTCCGAATCTGTTAAATTTGCTCATAGCGTTGTTAGCGAGTGCGCTTGCCGCTATGTAGGAACGTTCTTTCGACGGCGTTAGTATAGCATCGGTTAATAATATATCTACTTTAAGCACTGGCTTAGAAAAATGACGCAATTTGGCTCGTGCTCACCTCTGCAGGAAATGGAAAACTTTTAATATAGAAGTCGCCATGCAGATATCTAATTAAAAGGGGAACATCTAGTCCGCCAAAATTAGCCGAAACCGGATCCGGTAACTGGGACCTGCATTTTGCCGTAACCGGAGGTATATAGGTATATATTTATATATAGATATATCATCACTGTACGAAAACCACAAATAATTTTAAAACTATATCTTTTTCTCTGCCTCGCAGTCAGTAGCCAGGTCAACCATACCGAACAGTCTAGCAATAATTTAATATCAAAAGCCATCGTCGTTATACGTAACTGTGACAGCAACAGTAAAACTCACTTTGACTGCTGTCCAAAAGTGTTTTGGGAGTGTAATACGGCAATAATAGCAGCAGTTCGATAAATGGACAGCTAACGCTTTTTCCCCACAGAAGGTTAATCTAACCTATTCTTAGTCTTATGGCGTGAATATGATTTCAAAATGCCGTTGTTGTAATTAATAGCACTACGAGCTTCGCATATGAATTTATCTTGATGCACCGGGTCGTGATTTAAGCCCGAAAAAGTTTGTGCAAATGCGACATACACATCGACATATATGTAAGAATTATACACCCAATAGTTGGCGATAAAGCGCTTTGTATCGTAAATTGTTCAGCTAAAGCACTTTTATAAAACGCATAAGAAAATCTTTTAATTGTGCCAGGCCGAATATTTCGCATAAAAGTCCCACCAGTAATAAAATTTCCTAGCACATTGGTTTTGGGAAACTCTTGATTCAACTAAACCCAAACTGACCACATAGTGTATTTCACGGGAATATGTAGTATCGAAGTGGAGCGACTGGATTTTACTCAAACAGGTGGGAGCTGCGCAGAACAATCACTTTTATACGTCTGTGTCAGGCATAACTCTTCAATGGATTGACAACTTAAGAAATTTTTAAGTTCAAAATAGCAAGGCGCGCATTTCAGGCATATGTTTATGCCATTGCTGCAGCCAGCGCAAATGTGACAACAATTGCACTGAAAAGTGCAATGATCAAAACTATTGCACTCGACTTTGCAAAATGACCTTTGTTTTGCATCTTTAAATGTAAAAGTCGTTACAAATAAACGCCGTCAATGCATTGTACTGTACAGTTGCATAGCGACCATTACACGGACGGCACATTCGCATTATCATTGCGCACGAATCATTTTGAGTGCATTCGTACCGACCATACTGCCCACTGTGTGCAGTAACTTCACACAAATAAACGTGAACGACGCAAGAGTTTGTCTCCCATTCATTTCGATAGAGGTGGGGAATCCTTCTTCAAACGTTAAATTATCCATTTCCTCTGACAATTGATGATACATACGTTGCATCATTCCATAGCACCAAACAACCTTTTCAAATTGCTTATCAAATAGATTTTTCCGCAACAGTTGAGCTACAACATGAGTTTTCCCTACTCCTGTTGCGCGTGACACAATACAGGTAAGGGGTACTTCTAATGGTATTGTCTCCATTTTGAAAATTGATAAACCGGTCATATCCTTTTCAAGTCTTGTTCATCCACCCAGCTGTTGAATTTTTCACGATATCCAAGCCATTTTGCTAAATATTGACGAGTACCATCTTTCATTCTACGTTTTCGCAATATTTTCTCAATCTTAAATATATATCCTACACGTACCTTTTGAAGTTCCTGCTCGTACCATGTTCCCAAGATATCTTCTTTTCCGTAATCGCTAATTTTATAACGCGGTGGATCTGAAGGTATTCGTCTTGTAATATAAAATACCTCTTGAGACCATTGAGGTCTGTATCCCTTGTCGAAAATAAACTAAGCGCTTGCAACCCTTACAGTATCATTAAGCTTAAACTTGTATGAAAGAACTCTGTGTCCTCGAGGAGGGTACAAAATGTTTAAATATCAGATTCATTTTCAATAGTTACATCCACTGGACGGAAACCATAGCGATTCTCTGTGTGATTGTAGTTATCAACAATGTCTTGTAAAATGTCGATACGTATTGTGTTTGGTAAGGTATCGATATATTTTGGATTTCAAAGTATGGATGCATCTTTCCGCAACTGCAGCCTTTGTTTCAACATTCTGAGCAGTGAAGTAAATTATTTCGTACTTTTGACAGATATTTTTGAAGGTGATATTTGTAAATTCAGTACCGCGGTCAAAGAAAATATGATTTGGATGGGTGAGACGAAACATGGCTTCCAAGACTTCACATACTAATTTTGAATTTTTGGTTTTTAAAGGGGCAACTCTGACAAATTTAGGCAGTACATCTATAACCACTAATAGATATTTGTTACCATCATTATACCTAGACAACCGAGTCATATCAGCAAGATCAACTTGCCATAAATCATTAAGACCCTTGGTAACAATTTTCACCCTTTTAAACCTCTTCCGTTTGGGTTTATAGGTATCCTGCCCTTGTAGCCAATCTTTAACTTGCTGTTTGGAAAAACCATATTTTTTGGCATGTTGCCAAAGTTTGTTTATCCCTGAAAACGCGGCAGGACTTTTCAAGTTATAGTATAAATCTTCTAGCTTCATAGTTGATATAGACAAAATGCAATTATCTTTTCATAATTATTGGGTAACTGGTTACAATCTTATCTTTACAAATATCATATACAATCCTAACTGTACGTGTCAACATACCACAGGGCATTACCACACCAACAATATCATCAAATTGTTTCTCCATTATATATTCATTGTTTCCAATATAGTTTATATAATCAAATTCAGTTAAACATATTTCAATCATCCATTGTCTTGATTCTTCTGTCACAACAAACCAAGACGTACTGCTATTTTCATAATCCAGATGTTTCGTTTGCGCGTGATAAGAATAGCTCAGCATTTCTAATGTTTACTCTAAACAGTCGTTTTTCAAAGACCCGCTGCAAATTGAATGTTGACAATTTCGCGATGAATGAGTATTCCAAGTTGCAATTTGTTAAATAAAATCCCTTGTATGTATCGTCTGTTTGAATCAGCATGAGGAGATTCTTATACGGTATCACGAACCTTCGAAATAGATGTTCAGATACATCAAATAGATAGGCGACCTTTTCACTCCACAGTTTGATGGAACGGGGAGGATGAAGTATTATCTCAAATTGTAGATTATCGCTTGCTCGGTTCACAAAATGAGTGTTGTAACCACGAGCAGGAAACCAAGATTCAATGCGAGGCTTTGTCCAATCTTCGAAACATAGCGGTTCGTTGAGTGATATTCCTTCAACACAAGGCTTCTTTTCATGTTTGTTAATCAGAAAACCAGTCTCTATTGCAATCGTTGTAGGCAGAGTAACGATTATTGGTATGACCTTTTTCAAACTGATTCTTTTGCCACAAAAGTTTTGCTGCTTCTGATATATTTCCGGTTCAAATTCAGAAAACGAAACAGATTTGTTAGCCATATTAACTTGTAAGATACAGGATGTGCATCCTTTTCATGTATTTCATGCTAATTTTTTAAATTTTATTATAAATACAACAAAATACATATATAAATACAAAGTATAAATATCAATCTGAACAATCCATAATATCACAATGTCCGTATGGAATAGAAGTTACCTTATCTAGTAAACTATACCTCTTATCGTCATAAGCGCTCAAACTAATCTTATTCTGCTCAACCGTATACAGTTGATGTTTATTGTTTTAAATCTTTTTCATAAAATGTCTCAGTCTAGTTGTATTTCGAAGAGTCTGAATATGTATAGCTCTCTTTAGTGTTTGTTTTTTGACACCTTTGCTCTCTTTTTTCAACACCTCCGCATTTCAATGAGTGCATTTTTGGTTTCAATCCGCAAAACTCCTCAATAGGAATTCCAGCAGTCTCATCTTTCATTTTACCCAAAGACTTTGTTTTTGGTAGAGTATAGGAAGTGATCGGCTGAATAATCACTGGTTATAAGTATTCTATATCCTCCTTCATGTCATCGTAGACATCCAAGGCATATAACACATAGGTATCAGTAAACAGCAGATGACAGTCATATCTGCCTTTGATATATTTGTAGTGGAATTCGTACATTAACATTTTGGGAAGCTCAAGAACTGTAAACCCCACGTAAATTGGTTTGCATAAACAAACACTTGGTTTCTTCATTGAAACCGCCACTAAATTTTCATCAAAGATTGTACTGCCACTGTGACGAGGATTCGATTTAAGCTTTTGAAACTTTTTGGGACAATTCATAAGTTTAATGTCCTTATAAGTCCGTAAATTTTCCATAGTTTTTCCAAAGACTGCGTTATTTAGCAGTTTAAATAAATTAATTTCAAAATCACTCTTTGCCCCTTTGCGTTTTTCGGTACTAAACAAAATATAGGGTTTCATCCAATCTCGCTGGTTAAACCGAATTGCTCTATGAATTTTAGTCACCTTGAGACCTAATTCGGTATACAGTTTCAGATTCCTAGCATGTACGATATATTTAGCCTTGTTGTTTAAATGTGGGACAAGTTTTCTAACAGGGGTATATTTGATTGGGAAATCCTCCTTTACCTGGAGGCAATAGGGGGACAACATTGAATCTTCAATTTTCATAGACTCAGGAGCAAGGGGTAATCACTGTGTAGTGTGTGTAAATAATCTGGGTATTCTAAATCAACTTCGAGTACATAACCAATATCCCCATCGTTTTCCCAATTTATCTTTGACAGACAACTCTCTTCTACCCACTTGAATCCATCTACGGGTAGCTTCTGAACCATAGTCCATCCATATAAATTATTCGCATCCAAGTACATTATATAGTTTGACTCCTTACTTGGGTCATAATTTCCAAGATACTTGTTGTTGGCTTTGGCATAGGGGTGTGGAATCATTGAATTGCCTCCTCGTATGCCATGTTCAAAAAACATGCACATGTTAGAGTCTTTCAACAAATGTAACCGAACACCTGTCAACTTTAAACAAGCATCCCATCCAAAACTTGGGAGCGTTATATAATGAACTGGGTCCAACTTATAATTATCAATAGCAAAATTTCTAAAACTTTCAAATACATCACATAATAACAAACCATCAGTTTTAACGTAGAGATCATGGTACTGAACCATATTCTCCAAATTTAGTTCAGACCATACTTTTTCTGCATTTTTATAATCATCTTCAGTTATACTTTGATCATTTAGTTTATTGTAGAACTTATCCATAGATGGTAGTTGCGTTTCATCAAAGCGTTCTCAAGGTCCATATAATCGTAGTGGTATACTCCCTTTCGCAATAATAGTTCTGTACTGTTCCCAAATTCCGCCATCATTACTGGAAATTTACCATCCTTCTTTAAATTGTCCACCAACGCCTGAAGGGAAGAAGATAGGAATTGAAAACTGTCTTTAAACTTGAGAGACCATATATATCTTTTCGGTTTTGGACTATCTTCCGCTGCTGTAGTATCTTCATCCGCAATATTATCTAAAAGTTCGTTATCCTCCATATCGCTATCTTCGCCCTCAGCTACTTGATTAAGAGATATCACATCAGATAAATCGTCTTCGTTAACTTCTAGATGAGGTTTAATGTTTGGTTGCATTGAGTCGTGTATAGCAAAGAGATGAGCGAGGTATCCATTGGGGTCATATGTTGCAGATCGTTGTTGCTGTTCCACAATTTGATGTTGAAGTTTGATGCTAAAGGACAGATAATCTTCAGCACCTTTGGGTATACAATCGAGTTCCATCTTAAGTTGATTGGTTAATTTACCAATCTCTTGCATGGTGAGATGACCATCATACTTTCGCAAGTTGCGGAAAAATATATTGACATCCCGGTTTATCTTGTAGCTAATGTTGCATTCATTGTGGACTGCACCGCGGAATCGACCACAAAGCTGACAGTGGTCTCTGACACGGTCATACAGTAGTTGTTTACCACAAATGAAGCAGTCTTTCGCGTAGTTGTACTGAAACCAATCGTCTTTAGTCATCTGCAGCGGTATTTGATTATTGACGCGCTCTTGGTACTTGTTACCCAATTCAATTACATTGAGTAAAAAGTTTTTGACACACTGTTTACCGTGATATACCACGGGTTTCCCCATTTCTTTTGTATCCTCTCCATAGCATTGAAAATCATCCCATATCCACACACTTGATGTTTTTGATAAGCTTCGGTGTATGAAGTAGAGGGGTTGGGTTGACAAGAATCGATTGGGAGAAGAAGCGTTTCAAAATCAGCATAGATGATGTACGGAGTTCGAAGCATTTTATGGATGTTTCGGAATTTAAGAATGTCGTATTTGGGGAATGTTATTCGGGTATATCCATTGTTTTTACACATTTCCGTATGGAGCTCCAACTTTGCTTGAGAATATTGAGAAAATAGACATCGTTGACAAAACTATTTTTTCACTTTAAAGCCGCGTTGGTTGAATAGTAGTCGATCCAAATCCTTGATCCAGCAATAATGTCCTTTGTATAACAGCAAATTAACCACTCGTTCATAGCATCCCTCGTATATACGAAGAGGTATTAATTTGCCTTCATCATACGATATCACGCTGACGCCAAAATTGTTAATCTTCTCAAACTTGCTGATGTCGCCGACTTGAGCCGGGAAGTTAATTCCTTCAAAATTAAGTGTATCTTGAAATTGTTCATAGTAGACTTGACGATAGTTTCGATTTCCAGTAATATCTGGATACAGCGCAGACAATATTGCCCATTGAAAACATTTGTTGTCCGTGTTTTGTACGTTGACGACAGCCTTTTTAGCTTGAATTGTTTTTGGTAGAGGCTTATAAGTAGTTCCTCGTAAACCAACGTATCGAGCCAAGTGTAGATCAAGGTGTTCCACTTGTTTGACTATCCATCCAGATCCCCGTTGAACAAACGTGTCAATGTTCTTTACAATATCGTCGAAAATCATTGATGTATGTTGATTGACGGTTGAAAAATTGAGTATACGCTGTAATTTACCAGAGAAGGTTACACTGATTGTCGTATCAGGATCCATATCCTTCTCAAAAAGTAACCTTCATACCAACGTACGCCTTGAGACCATTCCATGTAGACATTCGCTCCTTTATTGCGTTCTCCTGTTGACGCCTGCTGTGATTGAGGAATACAGCAGGGTCCACTACGCTATGGCGTGACGTAACTTGATAGCTCTCCAAACCGCGAAGTGGTTTGGAGAGCAGTGTAAGCACAAAACCGACCATTTCAGAAATGAAAGCCATTGTAAACTGATTACAAATTTAACGTACATGAGCTTTTATACCCTTTTCATGTATTCTCTGCTAACGCTGATTGGTTGAATTTTTGGAATTGTGCCAATGGAATCTTCTCAAACATTAATTATAATGAATGCCTGTGTAGAGGGGTACCATCATATGTATGTATTACGTATATCTGTATATGTATATATTATATAATGCGTGGGCGGAGGGGCTATATATTACGTATATATGTATTTAGGGTAATTAATAATTCTTGACAAGTAATTAATCATTATTTCCCCCGACAGGTCATTAATCATTTCACGCAGAACCCCTGTTTTTCCTACTACTCTTACCCATCGTATTTCTTTGTAGAACTCATAATCCAACTTTGCTTGGCTGGATACTACAAATCCCGTTTCCACTACATTATTTTTCACAATGTGAACCACGACGTTTTCCAGGGTGTTATAAAAACCACCCACACCCACCGGAATGTGGAACCTCGCAAAGAAAACCCTGCGGGTATAGCTTCCAGCGCGTGAGCTCACCATCACCGCATTTTCCGTTGTAGCTATCACCACGAAAACAGCGCTGAAGAACCAACTTTTGTTAGAAACTGTAGGGTGGGTATGACCCTGTAATGATTAGACAATCCAATCATCACCCCTAGTCTATGACACAAAAACCCAAAATTGCAATGACGTTGCATGGTTCATAAAACAGAATTATTAAAGCTAACTGGTGAGTGTGTAGATTCAAAAAATTTACATTTTTATTCAAAAAATATTAATGATATCCATCTGCTAGTTTTCCATGGAAACAGTGCTTTATATTTGGGACAGTGTTTTGGAAATGGGGATTTTCACCAGATTATTATATATATATTTTACACGAAGGACAACATGTTATAAAATAAAAACACATGAAAACCGGTTTGAATGAATTTCATCACATATAACGTGTAAGATTATAAGTGTGCTTATAATCTTACAAGTTATATATATATATTTAAGAAACAAAAATTTATAGCTATAGGTTTTCAACGACGCTGATTTCGTTTTTGCTATTTTAATAAAACTAGGTTCCATAGCTAACATGAAATGGTTATGTAGCTAATAATCTTTAAACTAATAGTCATAAAGTAATGAAAATCTACAACTATAGGTTTCAGATATGGTAATTTCATTTTTGCTATATAAATTAAGCAAAAGTTACATAGCTAACAAATTATAATTACATAGCTAATAATTTAGACATTATATTTTAATAACTTTTTAAATAACAGTCATAAAGTAGTAAAAATTTATACTTATGGGTTTTCTGATATTTTGATTTCATTTCTACTATTTAAATAAAGTTAAGTTACATAGCTAATAATTTATACTTAAACAACTTTTCAACTAATAGTCATAAAGTAGTAAAAATTTATACTTATAGGTTTTCCGATATTCTGATTTCATTTCTAGCATTTAAATAAAGTTAAGTTACATAGCTAATAAGTTATGGTTACATAGCTAATAATTTATAAGTTATACTTTAATAATTTTTCAACTAATGGTCATAAAGTAATAAAAATTCATAATTATGGGTTTGTGGCTACGCTGATTTCATTTCTTTTGTTCTAAGTAAGGTAGGTTACATAGCTAATAATTTATAAGTTATACTTTAATAACTTGTAAAGTAATGGTCATAAAGTAATAAAAATTCAAAATTATAAGTTTCTGGCTACGCTTTCATTTTTTTTATTTTCAATAAGGTATGTTACATAGCTAATAATTTATAACTTATACTTTAATAACTTTTAAAGTAATGGTCATAAAGTAATAAAATTCACAATTATAAGTTTCTGGCTACGCTGATTTCATTTCTTTTATTCTCAATAAGGTATGTTACATAGCTAATAATATATATTTTAATAACTTTTTTAACTAAGGGTTGAAAGGTTGCAAAAGTTAGCACCGCTGGGTTTTCTACTCTGACGTTTCCATTTCATTCGCTTTCAATGATTTTTGAACCATCTGTTGGATTTTAACCAAACATAATGTTCACTCATAACCCTTTTGACGAATTTGTTTCAGAATCTCTTAAAAATGACACTTCAATGTAATAAATGTAACAAGAGTTTTACTAGACGTGATCATCTTATAAGTCATATTCATACAATTCACACTATGCAACTAAATTGGTGTGAGCAGTATGGTAAAGTGTTTTCACGACATGACGCTCTTACAAGGCACCAAAACAAACACTGTAAAGCGCGTGAACTTAAAACAGCTTCAACGATTGCAAAAACTGAACCATCGAACTTAACGCTAATGGAACTAAAACCATCAGCGTCAACTTATATGGAATTCTCTGATTTATACCACCTTGACCAGTTACAACAGATGGCGCAGGAGATCGTCGACGATCAACACCAACGATCGTCCATTGTTGAGCAATGCGATTCCATCACACTACGACAATGGATCAAGGCGCTGAAAGGGTTCCTATGCAGCTACTATATGATACCCAAACAGCACATCAGCGATTTATCAGTTTTCCTGGCGCAATCGCGTCAGATGTTGCAGCGATTGATCGAAAGTCAGTTCAACCGTGGCACCAAGCTCTGGATCTCCGTCAAATGTGTGCTACACAAACTCGACGGTACACAGATGACTGCACACTTCAACACCAAGTCCCGAGCAATCCTACGCGGCAACAATATCGATGTCGAATTGATCGAATTTTTCAACGATTTGACGAAGAAATTAGACGATTTCCAACGCTTAGGATCCGGATGGATGCATGTAATAACCGGTGACGCAGCTGCATGGCGCAACTTCCTAACACCATGCCCATACGACCCCGGCTATCGTAACCTCAAGGGTGGACCGTGAATATTAAATTTTAATCCTATTCTTGGTCAGACCCAAGAAGCTACGCAGCTTAGCAGGCCGCAGGCGCGCTTCACGGGGTGTGTTCGGACCCCGCCCGAAGGGTTGCGCACGTGTCTAGTATCGGGTATGATTTCGGAGGTCCCCCAGGGAGGCTAGCACCGACACCTGCTCGCAGGTCATGGAGCTTAGCCGCTATTCCCTATCTTAGACTCATCGGAAGTTGTTTAACTCTATTTTAGCGTAGTGAGTTTTGAAATAAAACGTGAAAGTGTCCCTAGAAATTTGAAGCTCAAGCTGATTTGCCTAGATAAAATCACGGTATGCTCCGTGTTAGAGCATTGACCTATGTGGCCCCCACAGGGTTCCGACAAGCCCTGGGTGTTTAGTGTCGGATTATCAATGGCGTGGCCTGCACTTATTGGTAAAGTCTAAGCAAGCGTACTGGTACTTTGACCAGCGAAGATTTTACCTCATTTAAATCGAGTATGTTCCTGACAAATTTTGAGTGTCGGTCATTCCTTAGTAAAGTTTTGCTTGCACTACCTGGTAAGTTCCTGGGAGTGTAAATAGCAGTTACAGAAGGCTCTGCCCGCCAGTGCTTGTGACATTCTCGCCCACAAGCCATGACGGGTAGCGCCTGCTCGTCCGAGCGGACAAACCAGAAAAGAAAGCTTCTATCAACTCGGTGAAAACAAGGCGGCACTCGGTGTTTCAAGATACAACGTTTATTCACGAAGTTCAATGATTATCGGAGGGACGAGTGTTCCTAACAGCCTAGTAGTATCGTGTTGTAGTCGTTACAGTTCGGCACGGTATGGCGGCACGGGGCATTAAAAGAAGAACGGGAGAGGAGCGTGCAGATATTCGCCAATTCGCGAACTAGGGGCGGTTATCCCTGCCTCAGCTCAATTTTAGCGAACTACTCAGCTATGCAGCGCACTAAGCAAGGGCCCTAGAGTACTTCGGAAGTCGCTCCTTCATGCGAGTCGCTCTGGGCGACGACTAATTAAGCGGGGCTAAGGAAAACGATATTCGGGACTGACTACGCGAGCTCTACAGCATGGTCAGAACACTGCTCAACCAATATTGCCTGCAACATCTAATGAGGAGCACCTAATCACTTATCCTGAGACAGTCCGGCACTGGCGCCTATAAATTTTTCCATCCTATTGTGTTCGATGACAGTTTCTACCGAAACATACGACTGACCGAACGACGAAGATGGGGGGCAAGAAAAGCGGAAAAACGGAAGGGTTCCTTTTTATTCACGCCGACTGGGCACGATCGGGGTTGCAGCGCGGCGTGAGGTATCCGTTTAAACAGTTTGCGGGACGATCGTCCAGCTAGTTGCCGTCCCGTTGACCTAAATGGTCAGTTGGGTTCTCTTTGATTTTGAGTTTGTGTTTTGGTAGAGGCGACGAGTCCTTTTCTGGCGGACCGCGCCTATCTAAAGGCTGAATGAGCCTTGTTTCCTACCTAGAGGGATCTTTTGCGCCACTGGGGTCCTAGGCGGTCGGCTCGGGACGTACTTGCGTCCTTTGGTTTGTTCTTCGGTTGCTTGTCCTTTTGACTCTCCCTAACGCGTATCGTTTTGATTGTACTGCGAGGTCGCAGTGTTTAAACTGCACTGTAGTGCAGTTGAGTTATTACCAACGTAATACTAAACGTTGGTGTGCACCTATGGCTGAATGGTTAAGACTTAGAACTCTGCAGCGGACTTAAATTCTCCGTGCAGGTTCAACTCATGATACGGGAAATATAGCTCGCTGCTTACTGAACTTGTATAGAGGATGAAACCTGGCATACATAGTACATAGCCTAACGGGCACTCATGATAAATAGTGAAACCTGGCTAAACTCAGCGATCGACTCGCTCCAAAAAGAAAAAAGGGTTTTGCTCTCGCCCAGTTTGGGGCCGAAATGGCCCGGGCGAGGAGGTAAGTTTTCTTTATTTTAGAAAGTCCTAAAATTTTACTTGAGGGCGGGGACACAATGTGTTTCTCCCGCAATGGCGGTTTCTAGTGATGGGGGCAGGGGCAAGCCTAGATTCTATTTCATTTGAGCAATGGTCTCCAGAGAAGACCATTGTGTATTGCAAGGGCGAGCGTTAGTAAATTTAGTCGTTTTGATCACGTTCTTATTTGAGTCCAAAACTGGCGCACTACTACTAAACGATGCACCATCGGCACCGGTCGATGTCGGCTAAATTTTGCTCGGCTGGGGGTTTATTCCTCCAGCTCATTTCGATTATACTAGGGCAAACGGACACCTACAAGTACTCCGGTCAGTCGTCCTGATGGTACTGTCGTATAAATGAGATGCCTACAAATATTCGTTTTAGAATCCGATTTAAACAGGTATGCCGAGATGATCCCTAGGAAACATTCCATGAAACCAGCAAACACCTTAAGCTCAAATTAGTGTGCCTAGAATTTGTTTAATCTTTTAGGTTCCCAAATTTTCTTAACTCGCAAAGCAAAACGAAATTTTAAGGGTTTCCTAAAACCCGACGGAGGCTAGTCCTCCGTCCCTAATCTGCGTTTCTGTCCAAGCCCAAACACGGCATGAGCGTTGGACGATCCACTAAGCTACAATTTTGTAAACCAAAACAGTAAAGCCATTGAACAATTTCCTAATTTCGGTGGCATGCACGTTTCTCAAAATTTTACCGTGGTCGGCTCAGGAAAATTCGTTGGTCCTAACTCGCAAGAAGCAATTCATGTAAAACGTGGACGAGAAGCGTCCATTTTATTGTGTCTTACCTAAGACCACGGGGAATCAGACTGACTTCGAACTGGTTGGTTAGTTTTCCTCGTGCTCGGTACCTACGCGTCCTAAGTCGCCTCGCGCTCTCACCCTGGAGTTCGGTCCTGAGTGTTTATTCAAGTTGGGGCTGTGTGTAGCATTTCGTCGGGAAACCCCGGGTTAAGCTCGAAAAGAGTTGATTCTGTTTATGCAAAGAGGACACGCTACATTCATGGGTTGCCTATACGAACGGCCTGTTACAGTTCACTCAACAGGGAAACTAAACCCCTGTAAACGCCGATCCTTTTCACACTTACAAATGTCGATCCTCGGGGCAGCACCAGCTGAACCCCCTTCGCGAGGTGTATACCTACGCGGAAATCCTTCACGACCGATCCAGCAAATGAAGCGAAAAACGGAAAAACAAAAGCCACCGAGCAGTTGGAAAGAACGAACAATCAATGTTAAAAGTCACGCGTCGGAGCCGGTCAGTAAAGTCGACCGAACTCCGCGCTGCCGAAGTCAAACTGATTCGAGGTTCTCGAGCGACATCCCTAACCTCAAAATTTTCTGCTGTAGTTTAGGATGGCGATTTTGTCGCTGTCCAATCGTTGGCGACTTCTTGACGCCCACTTTTTTGGGTTTTCTGTTTAGTGTCCAATTGGGGACACTTCCGGAAAATGAAGTCTTGACGGCTACCGTAAACCGTCGATGTCCTTAAAGAGAGTCGGCTTCAATTAAATTTGCCGACTTTAAGTTTAAATCTTCCGAGTACTCGGAAGTTGACCATCTGTGATTTTAGTCCCAATCTTCCCATGAAACTTGAGGTTTTAAGCTCAAATTTCCTGCAATTAAAACAATCTGTCCTTTGAAATTCGAGTCAACACCCACGTTCTTAAGACGACATCCGGTCCCAAGATGGTTAAATTTTCCACACAAGTTCTGCAATGTCCTCAGAAGTTGCAATCTGTCCAGTCCTTTAGATTGCTCAAACCTTCCGGCCTTAATTGGGTCGGCAAACAGCGATATTCCCTTTGTGGTCGTGATATGCCGCTCGTCGATTCGACTCGATCTCGTTATAGGAAGTGACCTGAGTCGCGAGGACATCGTAAAACACCAAAAAACTCAAGCTTGATTTGAAATTTTCAACGAACACTCACGTTCCGACGGCTTGCCGGGGGGAAACCGACGACGGGAAGTTATTCGTCTCGAGGCCCGAGACGTGGCAACCCTCGAAGCACTCCTGTCTGGTCAGGCGCCCTGATCCCTGGCCCCTAGAGTCCGCGGGAGGGCCCTAAATCGCCCCCCCCCGTTCGTCCTATCCGTCCATACTTTGTCCGTCCGTAAAACTCTGAAATTTTATCGATTTTGTATGTTTTGTCCTCGTCCGTCCTCGGTTATGTCGTGTCCTCATATATATATATGTATATAGGTATAGATACTTACATATAAATATGATACATATACACACGCAGACACATACACATACTACACACAGTAGACACAACGGCGTCCTGAGCGACAGAAAGGTCGCTCAGGATAAATACATACATAAAACACGCCAAATACAACAACAACAACAGCGACAAAAGAGAAAACCGACCAGAAACGTCGGTTAGAGAGAGAAAACGAGGACAAAAGCGAAAGGACAGCGAGGACACGAGACGGGAGTGGGAAGGGTAGCGGGACAAGGGTAATCCGGGAAGATTTTCGAGGGGCTGGGGCCAAATTCGGTCCCAGGACGGAAAACGGGGTCGAATGATACCAAACTCGAGGGGGTAGACGTAAAGGCGGGTTGGAACCCACTTTTGGGTTCCCATATGCATTAGTATGGGGCGCTTTCGCGGGCTCTCCTGCGTTAACAGATGGGCGGAGCGACGCCCGCCGGGTATCGTTGGACTCAGCGTCCAACGGCGGTTCGAACGAGGGGTGATACCGCCATCGGGGCGGTAGGAGTAAAAACGGTACTAAAATTAGTGCAGTTAGAGAGAGTCGCGGCTACGATGGGGGGCACGTTTATTGGTCGTACGGGTTAACGGGGCGGCGGAGCGAGACCCGCCGGGTATTTTTGGAGATGTCTCATCGAGACAAATTCAATGAGGGGTAATTTGCCTATTTTCAAAGTAGAGCGGAAAATCGCTAATTATCGGTGCCCATCGGCGGTTGTCAACAGCTTTCTAAGCGACTTCGCGTGACTGTCGCGGGTCAGCGGGGACTCGGACGGAGGTTCAAAGCGTATGGTTGGATTCGACTAGTCACGGTGAACAAAACCAGGGGTCGCATGCGCTGGTTCGGGCGCGGGGCACGGCGACGGGACAGTCGCAAAGAAGAGGGTTTCGTATTAGTTGTATACTGCAATGGGCTGCATTTACAAGGCGGTTTCGTCTAAAAGTTGTCCACGGGACACACACATAAATAGATACATGTACATATTTTATATACATAATATGTCCTAACTACCTGGAGAGTAACAATCCGGGTTCCACGTTGACAATCCTACCTAGCGTAAGTAGCGATTGTCCCTACGCGTTACAAGTGGAGTTTCCGGCGTTGTCCGGGGCATATTTGGATGTCCGTCCGAAATTCCCAAAGTGTTATACCGGTCCTAGTTGGTTGTCCTCCGTATCAGGCTACCGCAAACGGCGACGGGCCTCCGAATGAGCCCGGCATCCGTCGTCCCTTATAACTGCAAGTGCTGTCCAAGTGTGACTTTCGCTCGTTTGGACGGGTTATTTTCCGTAACCATTACCTAGTATTTTACCAAAACCCCGTAAGTTTAATATTTTTGACTTCGGTCTTAATGAATGTGCTTTCTCGAGTGTGCAGCCAGGGGCCTCCTATTCCCGGACGGTCGTAACCGTCAAAATCTTAACGCACGACGGCGACTATTTGTGATTGCCAGCGTGATGCCTACTTTCTTTCGGTATGACACGTAGTGTCCACTATACTAAATCGGTTTGCTCGACCTGATTTCGCTATTCCGTTCCTTGTACCTCACGTAACACTCGTCCCTAGGGTCAATTACGACAATGAATGCATACAGTGTAACTATTTATGTACAAAACAGTATATGACATTGATATACAGGACGATTTTCATACATAACGGCTTAACGGTATTTTCTTACAAAAACGGCAAAATAATATTTTTATACAATACGGCAAATGATATTTTTAAACGGCAAATGATATTTTCTTACAAAACGGCAAATAGCATTTTCTTACAAAACGACAAATGGTATTTTTATACAAACGGCAACAAATGATATTTTTATACAAACGGCAAATGATATTTTTTATACAAACGGCAAATGATATTTCTTACAAAACAACAAATGGTATTTTTATACAAACGGCAACAAATG
Source organism: Trileptium ribeirensis (assembly GCA_030248225.1). Lineage (NCBI taxonomy): Eukaryota > Metazoa > Nematoda > Enoplea > Enoplida > Thoracostomopsidae > Trileptium > Trileptium ribeirensis. Next base: position 43,541 of record JASANE010013751.1, read on the forward strand.
ATATTTTTATACAAACGGCAAATGATATTTCTTACAAAACAACAAATGGTATTTTTATACAAACGGCAACAAATGATATTTTTATACAAACGGCCAATGATATTTCTTACAAAACAACAAATGGTATTTTTATACAAACGGCAACAAATGATATTTTTATACAAACGGCCAATGATATTTCTTACAAAACTGCAAATGATATTTCATACAAAACTGCTAACGATAGTTTGATCCGAAACGGTGAGCGATAGTTTTATACTAAACGGCAAATGGTATTCTTATGCAAAACGGCTAATGATGCTTTTGTACCCCTGGCCATGTGCCAACGCTTCCCGCTACGGTTTTGGGTACGATTATCCTAAAATGCCCGTGACAGGGTCGGAACGACTCTGTTACAATTAAAAAACCAGCCGGCTGACGGATTTCATGGACTTTGCCCACCATTACTCGTAGCGCTCAAAAACAGTTGCTTAACGAAAGATCGCTTTATAACAAAGGTGTTGCTCTCAACCAGAAAATATTTCTTATATTCTGGTCTGATAGTTCTAGCAACTGCTGTAGCCTAAAACGTTCTGGCTTCCCCTAATTAGGGAAACGAAGCCCTAGGCATGTTGACCAAGTTCATGAATTCATGTCCCCGGATAATTTTAGTCTTCTTACAACTCGTACTTCAGGTGCTTTCTTATGCGTTTAAAAATTATGAAGTTTTTACAGATGGTCTAAAAATTAACTAATTTTTTATATTTTAGCAAAAAATTACCAATTTTTCAGAGAAGGGCTAAAATAGTTCAAGTTATCTTTTTATAGATATGTACATTTGCAACCAGTCGTTAACTTACACATACTTGACGATATATGATCGTTACAGATGAACTGCGGGAATCGCCTCCAGATAATTTCTGTTCGTGTTGTCAGGAAACGCCCCCGATATAAATGTAGTAGTTTGGATAAACTAAAAGTTAGATGTTCCTGGATAGCGCGGAAACGGTCGGAATGATTCCCGTTTGATTTACAGCGACTCGGTCGCCAGACAAAATGCAGCGTTTGTTTACAAATTAAAATTTGTTCTTTAGGATGACGTTTCTATATCGAGATCTAGTGCCAATAATATGAAAAAGAACAACCGCGCAATACGTAGCCTTGATTGCTTGTTTCCCTTAAAGACTGGTAATCATTTTAGCGTTTAACGCAATTTAATCAATTGAATTCAAGTACATTAAAATTAGATTAAAAATACAAAATCTGAGGATGTTATTTTATTTAGCGTTCTATAAAGGTATAACGGTCATCAATTGTTGCACTAAAGCAATGAATCTAGTAGGATTTAGTTCAATCAACCCAAATAAGCAAAAATTAACTTTGTAAAATTCATTTTTAATGTATATATGTAATTTATGCATTTTTCACATTTGATCCAACTCGAGAACATCTGTTCCAACTGATGTTGTGTTGTGCAGCAGTTATACTTATCGATAGATATACGAACTTTTGCACGATATCTTGCATCGGACACCTAATTGAATGTTATAGTCTATAATGTCAGATGACCAAAATTAGTCTTAATTTGACATAACATTTTGGAAAATCTGCGTTAGAAAACAATGTAAGAATCGAAACAGAAAACTAAATAGGTGATGGTGTAATAATGTAGTGCTTCAATAAATTTAAGATAATCCCAAACAACCTTCCTATTTTGTTATAACCGATGTTAAATCGGGAACTTCTGTTACGAAAAAGTGCTGAATTTCATTGTTTTTTCGATAACTAAAAATTGGCAAAATCAAATCCAAGTACCACAAATTATACCTTGTACCCGAGCAAAATTTTGACAATTTTCAGTTTGCAAAGGTTTTGTTTTTAATGCCTATGCAATTGGCATACGAGTATTCAGTGTTTGCGAACATATTTAATGCAATAGTGACGTCGCAAGAAATCTATCCTATAGTTAAATTCTTAGTGTTGGCGATCTATACACCCTTCATTTAAATACGACAAATTTTCGTTCTCAAAAATCTCGGTAATTTTAACAGAAATTTCGCGAACGCAAAATGGCTAGATTTCAATCGTAGGGCACTGTGTTCGCGAACAATTTTACTCCATATTTCAATTACCAAAAATCGTTCCGTAAAAACAGGTCAGACTTATGCGTAAAATTTATAAGCAGAAAAATGTTTTCTCATTTTGCTTATAGATTTAAAGGTATGCGGAGTTGTGAAAATGCTCATAATGCGGGGTTGTGGTACACTGGTAGTCCAAGAGCTTTTGTCTTTTTGTATGCTGGCTCAGAAATTAAGCTTAAAGAGAAAGCTTTTTAGAATAAACCTAAGAATCACTCCTATGTGTCCAACGGCAATGACTTCCGGGATAGAGACTTCATCTTATTTGTTCGAATGCGACCTCTATCTTCGATTCCTCAATGAAACGGGACTCTTTCTGTGATAAAACACCAATCTTGAGATTTTTTCGACGGCGTGAAATCCAGTACTTACTATGAAATTCAATATTAACATTGAACGACTTCGTTGAATAAACAAATGATTTTACCAGCGGTCCCTATTTGAGTGTATCTTACAGCCCTATGAGTCGGATCTGACTCCCGGTTTGCTGCCACTACTTATAGAATTTGCCGCGAATCTAAAAATTATTGTATGCTACAGCTAACACGCATTTTTCTAACATATCAAAATTACAAGTACTAACTATCCAATAAAAGTATTTGTGAATTGAAACCAAAGCTACAGCCTGATTAAATTATTTATAAAGCAACTTTAGAAGCGAAACCAAATACGAAATCTGATGCCAAAAAAGAATTGTACTGCAAATTCTTAACCGCAGTGTGGTGACGAATTCTCTTGGTGGTGATGCTGCTGAAATATCTGAAAACATGTCGAGGCCGATCAAGAACAAACCTGGTGTTTCTCAGCAAGCAACGTTTGAAACTACCGACACCAGCGTATATGTATGTTAAGTTTATATACATTGAAGTTCTACCACAATATTGAAGTTTGACTATACGCATTGATTAATACATTAGTTGCTATGATAAGTAGACTATTTTGCACTCGCATAAATTTTGTAGAGTATATACTGTTTGACCATACTCACCTTAATTAGCAATAGGTAACACATAAAAACAAGTAATGCATATGCATCCACAAGAACAGTAAATAAAAAAGATAAGTTTTTCTTGAATTTTCGAGACAAAGGGACCATCGTATTATTTCAGGTCATGACCTTATGATAGTATTTATTACAAGTGAAACTTTCATTTCGAACTCTTGGCCACAGGTACCTATTTGACATATTTCTGTTGTGTATGTGGATTATGGCGAATACTACAATTTATTTACTATTAAAATTATCTTTGTGCTTTTATTTTTTATGTATCAAAGACTTTGTTATATTATTTCGACATATTTGTGTTATCATGTAATTTATTACTTACAGGATTTTCCATCTCCAACAAATTCGCAACGCTTTGCAGAATACATGCACGGATATTGTAGCACTCCAAGTTTGACTGAAGGTTAGCCAGCACAGTTCTTGCTAAGTTCTTTTCTGTAGTAGCACGATTTAGGCGAAGCGTAGTAAAAGTAAATTCTGAAGTTCATGGAAGTAACTTGTTACCGTGTTTACAGTTTTGAAAGGAATTTATTCGAAGAATGCTTCCAGGAGTGCTTACAGCACGCCCGACTTCCGCCAAGCACATCGTAGCAACGACGACCAGGCAATGTTTCTTGTGTAGCGTAAGCCCATAAGAGAATCGGCTTGCTCTCATCAATCGTTTCCTGTGCGACTAAAAATTAGCGAATTTTTCTCCAATGGGCCGAAAACTATGCAACTTATTTCCATATTTCAGTTAGAAAGTCTTCAAAATTTTCCAACACAAAGCTTGAAAATATCAAAATTTTCCCTAATAAGACGTGAATAGGAACAAGCCGTTATGGCTCATATTTGACGTTTTTGACAGCTACATAACTTTATGGTCCGACAGTTCAGTTTCTTAGAATGCAATGTAGGCCCATTATTTTGGCATGTTATAAAGAAGTTTTCTACTGTTATTCTTAAGAATGGATAGTAAATTATAGTTTAACGCAGGGTAAAATTGAGAATATGGCTTTTCAGGAGTAGCCTGGTTTTAGAACTTGAGATGAGTAGTTCCAAGTATAGTTTTGTATACTAATCATGAATATCTTTGTTTCTGTGTTTCCTTTATAAGTTCAATAAATGTTTTGTTTTGTTAAAGTTGTTCTTCTGTTGAGCTGCTACAAAAGGAGTCGCCTGTATAGATATACATACATAAGGTCCGAAGTCTCAGGGGTGGTTGTCAGGTAGGGGTATTTTTGAGGCTCAAATTTTTTAATTTTATCAATTATCCCATAAACTTTGACAATAGCCTGTTTCTGCAGGCTCTGGGCGGGGAAGCGTGGATGCAGCGCTTTAGTGGGGTTTAGAAGCTTTGGCTACCTCTCAGCATGAGATATGTTCTGCTTATGGGATATGAGCCTCAGAGGGATATTCTCCCTATGAGCATATATGTCGAAGGTCCGTTGGCTTAGGCAGGGGGATTGACGGTCGGCCATGAAGTCTTAGAGGATAGACCGTCCACGGCCCCACCTTTTGGCCCAGTTTTTTTCAAATTAACCCCTGATTATTGCAGATTTTCCCAATTTATTGCTATAATTTTTCGTGCGAAAGGGGGAGGGTTAATATCGCTTGAGGGGGTCCAACCCTTACCAACCCTTAGCGTCGTAACCAGACTTTCGACAACTATGAAGTATGTATAGCTGCCTATGCCAAGCCACTTAAATAGACTTGTATCTTTTGTAAAATGCGTCCAAATTTACCTCTGGAAACGTAACGCTATAGAATAAAAAGGTATAGTTCGAATGGTAATTACACTCGTCAAGGATTTAGAATAATCAAGCTAAAACAAACTGAAGCATTGTTATGTTGGCGGAGCAACTGCAAACACTTTCTAGGGTTGCTTAATCCTAAACCGTTACATATTTCAAAGAAAAAATTAATATTCGTGAATCTCGAGTAAAGGCGCCTGGACCCATAGTGCATATAGCAACGGCAATTTTTTTAGCAATTATAGCTAAATTCTGGAAGAGTCTGTTGCTGTGTTGGACATTTTTCAATATTTTTTGTGACATGTTGCAAAACCAGACAGTTTCGCTAGACTGCTAGGATTTTCTTATTAGTTAGATTGGCTTCTTCGCGGACAATTCCATAGCGTGCGCTTACGCTTGGACATAGCTAAGTCATGCTGCACACAACTTAATGTAAACGACTCATTATATGATTAACATCGTTACAAAGTAAAGAAATATTTTTGTCCAAAATGTTTGATCCCATGTTATACCACAACTAAGCGAGACGAACATTTACAACGCTGTCGACATGATCAATTATCCCGAATCCAATCACCTCCATTCAATTCAACACTTCAATTTGCAAACATTCACCGTATGCAACGATCCCCTTATGTGATATATGCGGATTTCGAATGTATTCTCGAAAAGGTTCACACCTGTGAACCGTCAACATCCATTTCTTACGTCAACCCATATCAACATCATACTCCATGTGGATTTTACTTGTTGATTGTTTCGGCCGTTGTAACGACAAAATTCAAATCGGCGCACCAATAATATTTTCGAGGAGACAATACTGTTAAACATTTCCTTAATAATGTAATACAACTGTCTGAACAATATCAAAAGATGCCTCGTAACCTCCTCAACTTGTCTGATACTGAACAATGTGATTTTGATAACACATCAGAATGTTATATGTAATAAACCTGTGGATCCTGATGATAAAGCGCGTGATCATTGTCACCTTTGTGGTCGCTATAGAGGTGCAGATCACACACAATGTAATATTGACTATCGGCTTAATCGGGATGTAACTGTACTGTTCCACGATCTTCGAAGATACGACGGTCATCTAATCATGCAAGAACTTTGTGTAATATGTAAGAAAAAGGGGTTGGAGACTGAATGTATTGCGAAAGGCATGCAGGATTATATGACATTTTCCATCAAACGGAAATCAAAGAACGCTAGTAATCCGTTTATAATGGATGAAGCGGGAGATGATGTGGATGATGATGGCGAGTGCAGGGACGAAGACGTTGACGGTGTCGATTTCCTACTGGGAAGCGATGATGTCGCTGAAGAAGAAGTTGTATGGAAAATTCGTTTTATTGATACCATCCAATTTCTTTCATCATCCCTTCAAACGTTAGTCGACAATCTTAAAAAGACTGGAGTGAATCAATTCCAAGCTATGAAGCATGTATTTGGTGATAAATTGAATTTAATGCTTCGTAAGGGTATATACCCTTATGAATATATGGACTCCGCTGACCGCTTCAACGAAACAGCGTTACCCTCTCAACGAGACGTTTATTCTAGTCTCACGGAAAGTGGTATTGGTGACGAAGATTACCAACAAGCTCAAACTGTTTGGCGAGAAATGAACATTGAAAATCTCGGTCGATACCATGATCTTTATCTCAAAACTGATATTTTACTTCTCCGCGATGTCTTCCAAAATTTGAGATTATTTTGTCTAGATAAATTCCGGCTAGACTCTGCTCACTACATTACCCTTGCAAGCTTCGCATGGGATGCTTGTCTTATAAAGACAGGCGTCAAGCTGGATCCCATCTCCGACCCCGACATGTACGCATTCTTCGAAGATGGAATTCGAGGTGGTGTCTCCGTAATCTCCCACCGATATGCGAAAAAAACAACCCACACGTTGATGGTTACAACCCGACGGAAACAATCAGATATATCATGTACCTCGATGCAAACAATTTATATGGTTGGTCGGTGGTACAGAAACTCCCCTGCAACCATTTCAAGTGGCTTTCCCAAGCGCAAATCGGTTTAATCGATTGGTCTTCAATCAACCCAAATGGTGATGTTAGATACATATTGGAAGTGGACTTTAATTATCCATATCACCTTCATGACCTACACAATGATTACCCATTGGCTCCAGAACGTTTAAAGATAAGCGATACTGTTATGGCGATCGACAATTGGCGAACATTCCAGAACATTCTGCAAAGCCTAGAAACTTCTAGAACATTCTATAACATCATTCCCAGAACCTTCCAGAACCTTTTATGACGCCAATTCAAGAATCTTCCAGAACGTTCGATCACATGATCACATATTCGAGAATTTTCCATGAATACATAAAAGCTAATGTCGAAACAGTAACGTATGACTTCTTTCAGTGCATTTGGTTGGTACGTTTGTTTCATTCAACTCGTTTCGTGTTTTCCGTGTTTGTGTGTTAATAAACCTTTACTTCAAGTCCCGTTGTCTGTGTTTTTTCATTCACACACTCGGAGATACAACAGGGATTTTTGGCGCACTGAGTAGGATCCGTCCTCGACATTTCCTTCAAAGACTCGTTTCGTTCAATTCACGCCTTCCCCGATTGCCGAAGGGTCAAACACCGAATTCATCATGTCAGAGATTGCTCAGCTCATCGCCATGATGCAAAAGCAACTGGATGCTCAAGAGAAGCGACATCAAGAACAAATCGAGGCTATGATCAAAGTGCTACAACCGAGCGACCAAACAAACGCCGTAGCTAAAACCACGCCTTCTCCAATTCCGAATATTCCTGATTACGAGCCGTTCGACACAACGTCCGATCTTTGGCCAGACTACTGGAATCGATTTCAAACCTTGGCTGGAGCACATTCCGTGTCGGACAGCGAGATGGCTGAGATATTCCTGACCAATCAATCCAAAAGAGGTCTACCGCCTGCTAGGAGATCTCGCTCGTCAACAAAGTCCTCCAAAGGGACCAACGATCTTGTTATGGACGATATCGTTGACTTCATGAAGAACCAGTACGATCCCAGACGTTTCGTCGTCCATGAAAGATTCAAGTTTTGGAGCGACATGCTGTGGAAGCCGGGTGAAACCCCACAGGAGCTTGCGGCTCGTATCCGTCAAGATGCCGCAACCTGCGACTTTGCCTCATTCAAGGATCCTCAGGACGAAACCCTCCAGTCACGCTTCATTTGCTCCGTCAATAACGAAGCCGTTCTGAAGGCCTTATTCAAAGTCAAAGATGACGAGCTCGATTTCGCCAGGGCGGTACAAATTGCCGTTGAAACAGAAGATGCTGCAAAAGTTGCCCAAGAAACGGTGCATGGCGTCAAACCAAAACCGCTCAACAAGGTCCATCAGCAGCGCACATCCGAAACAAAGATAAAACAAAAAAGCATTTCCGACTGGAAGAAACCCCGATTTCCGTGTCCTCGCTGTGGGAACAATAATCATCACGTGTCCGCATGCCGTTTTATCAACACGGATTGCAACTTCTGTGGTATAAAGGGCCATCTGGACAAGGTTTGTCGCAAGAAGATCACAAGAGCTCAAAGCCAGTCTTCCGTTAAAAATATTCAACAAGTTCAAATGGTCACCAACAACAGTTCCTTATCCAAGTTGGAAATATCCGTCAAAATTCACGACAAACCCATACGAATGGAAATCGACACAGCGGCAACTGGCAACTTTACCTCCAAGCAAAATTGGGTGAAGCTGGGTATCCCAAATCTGATCAAATCTCTGTGGAAGTACAAATCTGCCAGTAAGCACAATTTGTCAGTGCTTGCAACTTTCGTCGCACGCACCCAGGCTCAGGATTCTAAGGAGCGACCGGAAGTCTAATTCACGGTGTCTGAGATTTCGGACCTTAACCTGCTGGGGCGCAACGCTGTAAAGAAATTGGGCATTTCGATTGACGAGATCATCAACCTCACTGGTGAGTGCAATGCGGTTTTCAATCATTTGAAGCCGGTTGTCCAACTTCAGCAACGTTGTAAAAACCTGTGCCAGGAATTTTCCAACCTTTGGAAGCCGGAACTCTGCGGCCTAAAGGATTTCCAGTTGAAGTTAAATTCAATGACAATTCCGAGCCAATCTTCCGGAAAGCTCGTCCAGTCCCTTGCGTCCTCAAGCCGGACCTCGAAGAGGCCTACAGAAAGGGGATAGAAAAAGGCGTCTGGGAACCCGTGCAATTTTACGATTATGGAACTCCCGTGGTACCTTTCAAGAAAACGCTATTGCCAAGACAACAAAAACCCAAGTTGCGGGTTTTGTTGTGACTATTCCGTTACAGTGAACACTCAACTGGAAAAACATCGACGCCCACTGCCTCTGCCGGAGGATCTAATGCAAAAACTCGGAGGAGGATACGGGTTTACCAAAATCGACTTGGCTGATGCCTACAACCAAATCTTGCTGAGTCCAATCAGTCAACGACGACTGGCTCTTAGTACACATAATGGAGTTCTTCTACAGAAGCGTCTTCCTTTTGGGATCAAGTCTGCTCCCGGCTACTTTCAGTAAATCATGGAACAACTGTCCAACGATCTACCTGGTGTAGTTGTTTACCTGGACGATTTGTTCGTCTGCGGAAAGGACGCCGAAGACCACTTTAACAATTTACGACGTTTGTTCGATCGTCTCGAGGACAAATGTATTCGTTGTCGACTGGAGCAATGTAAATTCGCTCAACCTTTTGTGGAGTATCTGGGTCACTATCTCTCTCATGAGGGAATCACCAAGGGCCCAAAAGGGGGCGATGTCGTCAAGATGCCAGCCCCAACAGACGTTTCCAGCCTGAAAGCGTTCTTTGGATCCGTCCAATTCGACGCCAAATTTTTTTCCATCTAATTTCTCGACACTCGGAGAGCTGCTGTATGCTTTAACAAAGAAGCATTCCAAATGGATTTGGGAGGAAGACCAAAAGCGGCATTCCAGAAACTGAAGGACTTGCTCTGCTCCGAAAATGTCCTCGTGCATTTCAACAGCCAACTACCTCTGGGTTTAGCTTGTGACGCGTCAAAAGTTGGAATTGGAGTGGTTCTTTTTCATCGCTATCCCGACGGCAGTGAACGCGTCATCTTCAATGTTTCTAAAACGCTCACCGATACACAAAGAAATTACAGCCAAATCCAGAAAGAAGCGTTGGCAATTGTGTTGGGTCTGAAAAAGTTATACCAGTACCTTTATGAAAGAAGGTTTATCCTGCTAACTGGTCATCGACCGCTCAAAGCGGTCTTTGGCCCAGGTATAGAAGTCCCACTTTTAACCGCAAATCGCCTAGCCCGATGAGCATTCCTGTTAAACCAGTTCGACTACAGTGTTGAATTCCACAAAACCAAGGATCATGCAAACACTGACTCACTCATCCGACTTCCATCGTCCAGACAAAGATTGATACGCTGCAGATACTGCTGATAAGATTGTGCTCGCAGAGCACAAGGCAGACAATCCAGAGAGGCAACAAAGTCACCAGCGTCGGGTATCAAAGATTATCCGGTCGTACCAAGTTGGAGATCCGGTCTACACGCTATTCTGTGGGCCAAGAAGAGCACATCAAGGTCGTTGGGTTCCAGCAATTGTCGTCAAATGAAAAGGAGCCCGCACCTTTAACGTTCGAGTCCAGCCAAAAGTTTCAACATGGAGAAGACATCTGGAACAACTACAGCCAAGGCATGTCTCGGAGAACGACATCGAACCTGGATCAAATCCCATCGTTTCTCCATCTCTTCGGACCGCAGCGGCTCCAGTCCAACTCCGGTTGCTAGAGACATTCAGATCAAAAACAACACCGTCCAGGCCTTTACGATGCACGTCAGGCTAGGTGGAGAGGTGCTATGGCGATCGACAATTAGCGAACATTCCAGAATATTCTGCAAAGTCTAGAAATGTCTAGAATATTCCATAACGTCATTCCCAGAACTTTCCAAAACGTTTTATGACCACAATTGAAGAATTTTCCAGAACTTTCGATCACATGATCACATATTCGAGAATGTTCCATGAGTACATAAAAGCTAATGTCGAAACAGTAACGTATGACTTCTTTCAGTGCATTTGTTACGTTTGTTTCATTCAACTCGTTTCGTGTTTTCCGTGTTTGTGTGTTAATAAACGTTTCCGTCAAGTGCCGTTGTCTGTGTTTTTTATTCACACACTCGGGGAAACAACAGATACAATGTTGTCTCCATATTGTAGTTCGATCAAACAAGATCGTTCCGCACCAGTTGAAAACTGGTTCCCAACTCAAACCATAAACAGCGATATATTTTGCATATCCGAAACCTTCAGCAGTAAATAGCACTTTTGATGGAACTTAAAAAAGTGCATCGTGTCGTTTCCTTCCACCAGTATCAATGGATGGAACCCTATATCAGCTTTAATAATGCAAAGAGCGACTTTGAGAAAGACTTGTATAAACTCCTCAATAACGCTGTATTCGGCAAGACCATGGAGAATGTGCGAGCTTATGTTGACATTAATCTTATAACTAATGAACATAAATTTGAAAAGCTAATGGCGAACCCTCGATACTTCATGTCCTCAATATTCAAAGAAGATCTGGTTGCGGTTAAAATGCATCGCAAAACTGTCAAACTGTGTAAACCCATTTATGTCGGGTTTACAGTTTTAGAACTATCAAAGTCTAATGTACAATTTATATTATAATTATATGAAAGCAACGTATGATGATAAATGTAAACTACTATTTACGGATACTGACTTCATTGTGTTATTTTGTAGAAACCGAAGACGTTTACGATGATATGCGTGAAAACACAACCTTCTTCGATACCTCCGATTACCCCTCAAACCACCCCTCTTCTCAACTACGAATAAAAAGGTGCTTGGGAAACGAAAGACGAGACTGCTGGTAAACCCATCGAGGAATTTGTTGGACTGCGGTCGAAGATGTATAGTATGTGTGGTGGAGTTGAGAAGAAGCGTGCAAAGGGTGTAAAGAAGGGTGTTGTGAAGAAAGACTTTCATCACCGAAGTTATTACATTTGTTTCAGTGGTAGCAACATGAAACATAAAATGAATATGATTCGCAGTGATAAACATGTGTTAAATACAGTGACACATAATAAAACGACCTTATCTGTATATGACGATGAAAGATATATATTGAACGATGGAATCAGTTTTTATGCTTACGGATATTATAAAGTGTATGGTGTTAGCGATGAAGATTTTATTGAATTGTTACTTGATCTGTCTAAATAGTAATAATTGTGATGACGACGATGATGATTTGCTTATGCATATTGATATTTAATAAAGTCTTAAAAACAAACGTGTTTATTGATAAGGTTAAGAATGGATTCTAAACTTAAAGATATATACTATAACCCTACAAGCATTGAACGTTTTTTAATTGCTCCTAAACTTTATAGAGAAGCTAAACAACGAGGTTATAACGTAAAGTTTAAAGAAGTACAAGATTGGTTACGTAGTCAGGAAACATATACTTTACACAAACCTGGAAGTTTAACATTTCAGCGAAGACGTACTGTTGTTAAAGGTTTAAATAATTTATTTCAGGTCGATTTAGCTGATATGAGTAACTTGTCATCATATAATGATGGTATAAAATATTTACTTGTTGTTATTGACTGCTTTTCCAAATATGCTTGGGCTATACCTATTAAGAACTAGATAGCTTATACTATTCTAAATGCATTAAAATCTGTCTTTGAGCAAGTTAAACCTCAAAATTTTCAAACAGACAATGGTAAAGAGTTTGTAAATAACATGTTATATGATTATTGCAAGGAAAATGGTATAAACGTTTATACTGCTAAGAATAAGGAAATAAAACCAACTATTGCCGAACGTTTTATATGTACTTTGAAATCAAAAATTTATAAATATTTAACAGCAAACAATTCTCGTAGATATATTCATAATCTTCAATCACTTGTAGAAAGTTATAACAATACAGAAAACAGTTATGGTTTTACACCTTGAAAGGTTGATAATGATGATGAAATTCGGGAAAAGTTATTTCCAGCGCAAGATGTGGATGTTCGATATAAATTTCAACTAGGCGATATTGTATGTGTTTCAATTGAACGATTTCCTTTCGAACGTGGATTTAACCAGATGTGGTCACGTGAAGCGTTTACAATAAGTAAACAACTAGCACTCAGTCCTCCAGTTTACAAGCTTGAAGATTCAAATAAGGAAACTATATTGTCAAGATTTTATAAGCAAGAGTTGCAAAACGTTAAAGTAGTGGGTAATTCATATAAAGTTGAGAAAATTATACGCAAAGACAAGACCAAAAGGGGTACAGAGTACCTTGTAAAGTGGCTTGGATACCCTAAATCAATGAATTCATGGGTACATGAATATGATTTACAACCGCTGTAGAGGTACAATCCGTTCCCATAGGGGTACAGACCGCACCCATACAAGCTGTACCATTAGGCATATATAGGGATATAAAGGATACCCGTAGTGGTAAACATAAACGTATAAAACTCTTAAAAAGACTTAACCTGCTTGAAAGCTGATCATGAAGCATGTATGTAACAATTGTGAACGATCATATATTTCTCGTCAACATTTACACAAACATAAGAAAACTTGTACAGCTCAAACTATGTCATCGTTTGAAAGCTGCGATAAAGTACTTTTACCTTTGGAATTACCGTTCACATGTGTTGGGGGGGGGAAAAAGGGAGAGAAAAAAAACCTTGGGTTTCAAAAAACCTTTAGAAAATGTACTTTTTGAAAAAGGGGGGAAAAAATTTTACCCCCTCCACACTTTTTTAGAAAAAAAATCCGAAAAAACGAAAATTAAAACCTGCAGCGTTTGTTCATTCAACGCGAAATTTAACTTAGAAACAAGAAAAGAAATTGCTATTTTTTTTCTATGTCAGTGTAATGGTATATATTGTCAGAGTTTATTGGAACACAAACGCCGCAATAAACATAGCACTAATCAGGATAATTAAAATCATTCATGGCGGCTTAAAACACAATAAAAATGCTCTTCAAAAATGTCACAAAATAACAAAATAAACTTAGTAGATTTTTGCTCAGAAACGTAACGACTCTTTCGATATACGCGATCTGTTTCAGGTTTTTTATTTAGCGAAAAATCTGGTTTTGAGATTTAGAATAGTTCTGCATCAGAACATCGAGACTGGAACAACTTTCTAAACCATAAACATGTTATTCAACTAAACGAACTCAAATATTACTCAATTCTCCACAATTATCTTAAATGGAAATCCAGATCTTACGCAAGTGCACAATTGAGCAGTTTATACAACCCCCCTCCAAGTAGCGGAGCTGAATTCCTCAAAATTATGTCATTAATCTATTTGATAATTTTTAGTTGTGCTTAGATTGTAATCATATTTGTAGATTCAACCAGTACGCTTTGACGTTTAACTTCATAATTTAACCAAAATGATTCATCTTCTTATAATTTTTGCAATTTGATTCTAAGCTTTAAATCAATTATTTATTTATGTGTTTCTGTAAATTTTACAAGTTGTATTTATTTGTTTATGATAGTCTTGTTAATTAGATTTTAAAAGGAGTTTCTTCTTGTTCTGAAATGTTCCCGTTTTGGCTATAGAAATCTTTGTTGCTATAGAAATCTTTGTATAAGTACTGAAAATACAAAAACAGCAAAACACACCACAACTACCGTTGATAATACATATTATAACGAGTTAAATATTTACGACAATTATTGCGTTAGAAACGTCAAAATGTTTTGTTTATAATATAATTATTACTTACAGTGCCGATATCGTTGCTGCTCTTTTAGTTAGAAATATTCCACTCTATTAAATGTAATAAATTTTTGGTTCCTTCTCGTGACAAGTGTAAACCATCACTTGCAAAATAATTTTGCTCTGCAAAGTTTGCTTCCGTCTTCAGTAATCGGACGAAATTATGTTGGCAAAGATTTTCGATCACCACTTTTAGTCGCTTGTTTACATCTGTAACGCTTCGTTGTAAGCGACTGACATTATGATGTAATGTTATGGGTGGGGTATCGCCTGGTCGAGGTAATATTTCTAATACTACTAGTCGAATGTTATTGTATTTAAGGCAGAAATGTTTGATATTTTCACTGAATAATTGAGCTATTCTGGACGGCTTTTGACGCATTAAAGTACCATCTTTTTCTTTACGGACATTATTGTCCCAAGGTTTATCTAGCGTTAGGTTGTTAGTACCAGCTAAGATATATACTGTGCGTACGTTAACGTGTGTTATTAGTTCTGCAAGTCTGAACACTTTTTGCAAATTTGCTCCATTCCACGAGATAGTCACAAAATGCGTACTGCGAACGTGCTTGCCTATCGAATCACTTAAGAAAAGGCAAGTGTCTACTTCTATTTTCCCGTTATTGATATCTCTTAATTTCATCAATAACCAACCCATCATGTTGCAGTTGAGATACGTGTGTTCATTTATCCACTTAGGAACATCGTATGATGGAGTCCCAATTCCCCAGTAAATGTCATGGGGATTTGCTTCAACCAAAAAATAATTCTCTGTTTCTAATAGTTGCTTGGCAAAATTTTGGTTTTGGGCGAATTTATCGCAGAGACATTTAAACATGATGTCGACTCGCACTTCGCGCCATTTAATAACTTCGCTGTATGGGCACTCTCGCTCAACTTTCGCAGAAATTTTTTTGCATTGCCTTGGGTCGACCGTTTGAAGAATTTCCGATGCATATTCCTTGGCATTGAGCATAACACATTTGGCGTGGGCATACTGTTGCTCAGTAGTTTGAAATTCATGCGACCCAACTGTTACCGGAAAGGTTGAAAAATTTGAGAGAAAATTGTTGGTGGCATGCGCTGAATAGAAACACAATGTTCGTCTCATACTCTATAATAAAAGAAAAAATACAACTGGTCACACGAAGATAATGAAGTGCAGTTGGTTTACAGCTACCTGCTTCGGCCAAAAGCCTCACATCATCGAGTGACAAGTGTTTTGCATCAAAAATAAATTATTCTATTTTTCGTTAGATCAAAAGTCAGTTTATGTCTTTTGGTTTTAGCAGAAATATAACTATTTCGTGTTTCATTCAGCGCTCGCATGAAGTCATTTGCTAAGCTGTGTGCGCGTTGCAATGCCTTATGCTTAGTGGGTGCTTTAACATAGGGTGTAATCTTGTCTTGGGGTATAAATGCAAAACGATTTGTGCCGAAAAATCTAACAGCAATTTCATTGCTTCGCCTGCGCTGGTGTTTCAGAGGTGTTTGCGCCGCGTCAACTATAACCGAGGGCCAAGGAGGATAACCGGGAAATTTAGCCAAGACAATAGTGTCTTTGGTTAAAACTGGTAATTGTGTTGAACTAGACGCATTGCTTGGGTGAAAACTTGTAGGTACCGTTGGTTCATATATTGGTTTAGTTGATGCAGGTGTTACTTGTTGTAAATCTGCTTGCAAAAATGCTGGCTTAACTCGATCAATAGAAATATTTTCTATGCGATCTTGTATATGAATAGCTACAGTTTTGTCGGTACGTGTGATAACTTCGTATGGCCCTGAGTAGCGATTACTCAACGAAGTTTTCGGAGCATATTCGAGGAGCCAAACGTGTGTAGCGTTAGCTAAATCATTTGGTACGTAGTGTGCAGCGTGGTGTTGGCGCTGCGGTTTTGGAAACTTTCGAACTTGTGTGAAAAATTTTTCTATGAAACTTGCCGTGGGCATGTTTATTTCTGGTTCGGAGGGTACAAAAAATTGCACCGGGAGCTCCATATTGGTGCCGTAAGCTAGTTGTGAAGGACTATAGCCTTGCTCGTTCAATGTGTTACGAATACCTAAAAGGGTAAGAGGTAAAGCATGATACCAATTGTTTTGACCACAGCTGGCGCGAAGAGCGTTTTTGAGAGTTCTATGAAATCTCTCAATCGCACCATTTGCAGCTGGATGGTAAGCAGTTGTGCGTTTGCGCTCAATGCCCAGGCGATGCATTAACATATTCCAAACTGAAGATTCAAACTGGCTGCCACGATCGGAGATAACCGTACGTGGGACGCCAAAACGGCTTACCCATGACTGCAAGAAAGCGTGAATCACAGATTCTGTGGACATGTCGACTATAGGAACAACTTCTGTCCACCGCGTGAAACGGTCAATCATCGTGACTAGATATTTGTAGCCATTGGAGGGTGCAAGCGGACCGACTATGTCGATATGCACCGTGTGAAATCTAGCAGTGGTTGGAATTAAACCTACTGGAGATTTTGTATGGCGCCAAATTTTGCTTTTTTGGCACTGCTCGCAATGTTTGGCCCATAGGCGGATATCTTTGCTGATTCCAGGCCAAGTATATCGTTGTTTCATTAATTGTAAAGTTGCGCGAGCATTTGGGTGAGATAAATTATGCACCTCGCAAAATAGATTATAACGCAATGGTTTGGGTACAAATGGTCGAAATAATTTATCGCACACAATTTTAGCATTGTCGATAGTGCGTTCGACTAGTGGCTGAGATGTATTTTTGAAAAAAGCTTGCAAATTATTGTCATTAGCTTGAGCTATTGCAAGTGATTTGTCAAATTGTGTTATGACTGCGTTCAGCGAGCGCGACAAAGTATCTGCAACAATATTATCAGCACCAGCAATGTGGTGGATAGTGCAGTTGAATTCTGAAATGTATGATAGCCAGCGTGACTGCTGTGGGGTTGGATTTTTCATAGTAAGCACGTTTAGTAATGGCTTGTGGTCGGTGATTATGGTAAAACGAACACCTAGTAGCCAGTTAAAATGTTTGAGACTCATGTAGATTGCCATGAGTTCGCGGTCAAATGCTGACTTGCGTGTTTCAGCATCGTTGAGTTTGCGTGAGAAAAAAGCCAGTGGCTGCTTACAGCCGCCTACAATTTGATGTAGGACAGCGCCCACTGCTGTGCCAGAGGCATCAGTCGTCAGTTCTATGGTGGCATTTGGGTCTGGGAAAGCTAGACAGACTGTACGTTTCAATGCTGCCTTAAGTAAGGCGAATGCATCGGTTGCATTTCGATCCCATTTAAGTTTGACCTGGCTCTTAATGTTAAGACCACGTGTAAGCGAAGTCAATGGTGCAGCAATTTTGGAAAAATTTTCAACAAAACGATGGTAAAAACCTGCTGCACCCAAGAAGCTTTTGAGCTCTCGGACAGTTGTTGGCAAAACAATTTTATCTATAGCTGCAACCTTTTCAGGGATTGGCTCGATGCCATTCCTGGATATTGACATGCCAACAAAATTGGTTTTTGGTTGGAAAAATTCGCATTTTCTGCGTTTAAGTCGTAAGTTGTAACTGCTTAAACGCTGAAAAACTTGTTGCAAATGTTGCAGATGTTCTGTTTCAGTTTTGCTGGCAACAAGAATATCATCCATGTATGCTTTCGCAAATGGTAAATCTTGCAACGCAGTGTCAACTAGGCGCTGAAAAGTTTGAGCAGCGTTGCGAAGACCAAATGGCATGCGCGCATATAAAAAGAGGCCAAAAGGAGTAGTGATTGCCGTTTTGGGCTGGTCCTCTTTTGCGACCGGAATTTGGTGGTATGCGTTAACTAAGTCGAGCTTTGAAAATACGGTGGTACCATGTAGCTCGTTGGTTATGTCTGCAATGTTTGGCATGGGATACCGGTCAGGAATGGTCTGCTTATTTAGTTGGCGATAGTCACCACATGGTCGCCAAGGGTCAGCGGGATCCGCTTTTGGCACCATGTGGAGTGGAGTTGCCCATGGTGACTCTCCACGATAGACAATGCCCTGTTTTTCCAATTTCAAAAAGTGGTCCCTCGCTATTTGGAGTTTTTCTCCAAATAGACGACGTGGTCTCGCAAAAATTGGGGGACCCGCTGTGGTAATATGGTGTTTAATTGGATGACTAATCTTGTCACTCAGTGCGATTTCACCAAAAAGATGCGCGAAGTTCGTGAGAAGCGACTGCACATTGACTGAGTTACACCGTGTGAGTTGTATTGCATTCACGTGCGCTTTTGGTAATGTCGTGACCAGGGTGTGCCTTCCGCAATCAACTAAAATATTGTGGTGGGCGAGGAAATCTCGGCCCAAAATTGGTTGGCTGACATCTCCAATGAGAAATTTCCATGTGAAATTGCGGTCAAGACAATCTATTTTGAAGTTTAAACGAGTTTGACCATATATTTTTATATGGGAGTCATTTGCGGCAGAAACTTTTAAGGAGGTATAATTTGGTATTTGTGTGCCTAAGTTACCGAAACGTTTAGGTAACACACTAATGTCGCTACCCGTATCGGCTATAAAACGTCCGACCGAGCTAGCGGCAACCATGATAGTGTTCACTCCGACGCGGGCCGCGTCTCCGCCGGAGGCGACGAGTTTCCCTGGTTGTTGTTCCAACTGCACGGCGGAGTGCATCTGAACGCGTTCGGGCCAAAACGTTTGTGGTAGAAACAAAGTGTTTCTAGCCATTTCGGCTGTTTATGGTTATTTAGTGTATCGCGATTGTTGTTGTTGTTGCTATTGTTGTTATTGTTGTTGTCTTTGGTATTGTTGTTGTTATTTTTCGAAAAATCGCGATAGTTGGTGTTGTGTTGATTTTGCCTTCCTCGGCTTCTACTGCGGTTGTGAGCGCGCTTGTGACCTACAGTGATTGCCTGAACAGCTTTTGTCAGTTCTGAGACTTGATGTGTCAAGTCGGTTAAAGTGCTTGATGGACCAGGATGTTTTGGTTCTTGCATAGTGCTTATTGATCTACTAGAAGGCGGAATTTGGTCAATCATTTTATCCGCTGCTTCTGCGAGTCGATCTAGTGGTGTATCATCTGCCAATGTGGATAAAACAACGCGAATTTCTGTTGGTAAAATTTCAAAAAATCGCAATTTCACCAAATTATCATTGTTTGGGGCCAATTGTTTTAAATTTCGCAACGCAGAAGATGGTTTTTGATCGCCAAGGCTGTGCTCGCTGAGTAATTTGCGTAACTTTTGTTCCGCGGTATCGTCAAAATGCTGTATGATTTGATGTTTTATTTGATCAAAAGTTAGCGTGACTTCTGCGCCACACTGTCGCAACGCGGATATGGGAACGACGCGCAATAAGCTGTTCTTGCGAACAGTTTCCGTAGATCCCGTCAGCATTTGCTCGACGGTCTCGAACCACCGACGAGTATCGGTTTCGAAAAAATCTGGTAGTTTGATTGACTTGCCAACATCGTCGGCAACTCGCCGCAGTCGGCCATCGTTGGCCGGCTGTGGTGGCCTTACCGTTGCGAAAAGTGCTTGAAGCATGGCATCACCATGGTGGCCTAGTTGTGCCATCAAGTCCGCTTTTCGTGTTCCAGCTGGTATATCAAATTCTAAGTTATTTTCATTTATCATACGCAAGACATTAGAGAGTTCGGGGACCGTGTATTGATTTAAATCAATTGGACCTGGGTTTAACTCAATATCACCTGCTACGATGAGTAGCCAACGAAGCGTTGTTCGATGGCGGGCTGAAACAAATATGCATACCCCGAAACATTCACATCGCATGTTTTTAAAATAAAATTGCGATTTTTTTAGTAAAAAGTATGAATGAGGCTTGCTGAATAGAAATGAAACATGGAAAAATGCAGCTTTATACCAGGAGATATGCCTAAAATTTTGCCTAGCTGGTATTGACATTGTCATGCCGTTGTAGTTTACACAATGTAGATGTATTAAAAAAATTGTTGTCATCAATTGTAACTGCATATTGAATTCAATATGTTCAGTGTGTTTTTAAATAAAATCAAAAGGTATTATGTAAACGGCAAAATGCAATTCAAATTGTGTTATAGCGAATGATTATCGCTGATAAAAATTGGTTATAAATAGTGGATTTTTCTTGAAGAAAACATTTTCATACTTGCTGATTTGTTTCTTGTTTCGAGCTTACCAAATATGGATTAGAAGCGATAAAATGGCTCCATGCGTTTAGTTTTTGACGATGCTAACACAAAATCATCTTAGAATGGCATTTTTACTGTTTGCATTTTGCCTTTTTATTTCAAATCACGAACCGTTTGACAATTGCCTCCGTGAGAGCGAATAGACGCTTGAGAAAATGTTGTTGAATATTGTCCAAATCTTGGATAGTATTCCCACGTTATCCCTCTTGCACAGTTCCAACTTGTAAAAACGTATTCCAACGATAACGTGTTGACCAAGGTTGGCGTTATTCTATCACGTCGGGTTCACCATTGTAATGGTATATATTGTCAGAGTTTATTGGAACACAAAAAAATAAAAAAAAAAAAAAAAAAAATAAAAAATAAATAATAAAATATAAAGGAAATAAAAACAAAAAAAAAAAACAACCCACACAAACACCCCCACAAAAACCCAACAAAAAAAAAAAAACAAAAAAACAACAGAAACAAAAAAAAAAAAACAAAAAAAAAACACAACCCCAAAACCAAAAAAAAAAAAAAAAAAAAAAAACCAAACCCAAATAGATCCAGCATTTCCAACAATACAGAACTGGTTCCATAAGTTACGATCGGTGATAGACAGCTTTTGAAAGCATGAGTAGATTTGGAAAAAATACTTAAATGTTTTTGATAGACGTCTTGTCGAGGTCAACTCAATTATATTTATGTTACAGTTTATGTACTGCTTTAAATTAGATACGTTTACGGTACTGCGGCCTTTATTGTTGGCTAATTTAGTGAAATGATCTTATTAGCCTGCAATGTGCTTACTTGGCTGTACTTAAATTTGATAAACTATTTTTAACGATCGGCTTTACAACTTAACCCTTAATACTGTGATCGCCGGTGTTTTTTCTAAGTATTTAATTACAAACATTAATTATTACAGATAATTCATTACCATTGCAAATTAAAGCTGCTATGTCCGTTCTATAAGTAAGAAATTTTCCATTCAAACAGGGCACATAGAATACTGCAAAACCAGTTTTCTTAAACGACTTTGCTGCATAAAATTGTTCTGATGCATGTTAGATTATCATGTTGCTTGCTTGACACCACATTAATATTAGAAGTTTATTACAACAGATACCATAACTCTGGAAAAGATTGATAGATCTCCCCAATTTGTAATATTTCATTCGTTTAAAGAGCAGACCTTCTGACGTAAGGTAACGAGAATAGTCTCATTCATTATGTGCGGCCAACAGCTAATTTACCTGTAAAAACCTTATTGAAAATTACTTTTGCTGTGTCCTACAACTCATTACTGTTTGGAGGTTTTTGGTTCAAATTTTTACATCGCATTTGTCCACAACCAGCACGATCACGTTGCCGATAAATACACCAACACCGTCTAAACTATGGAATGGTGTCACCAGAATAGCTGTGTTGAGCCAATGTTATTGCAGAATCCATTATCAGTTAAGTCTTGCTGTATATATGTTGCTATGTGGCTTATGCTTTCACAGCGAAGGAGTACTTTATATGAACGACGTACAGAGATGATTTCTTCAATGTTCAGATTTTGCTAGTAAATAAGCATGCCATTCACTGGCTGAAATCACGTTAATTGTTGTAGTCGTTGATCGTACTTTCGCAATAAACAATCCGACATTGTTTAACGTTCAACAGTGAATGCTTGGCATAGGTTGACTGTCTATTGACCACTAGTTACTCTTGGCCTGTGGTTTGAATTGGTTAGCAGATAAAAGCGAAGTTTCCTAAACGCGGCAGTCCACGCGGAATATCTATTTAATTTTAATATAATATGTAATCAATTTAAGTCTGCCTACAGCGATTTCAGGAATATCGCGGTACAGCTGTTGCTGTTAGTACGTTTGTATCGTGGTTTCTAGCGTTTATCGTGGCGACATTATTTTTGCCTTTCGAAAACGTAGTTGGTCGCTCGTACGCTTTTCTTCCGTTCATCATAGCTCTTGCGACTTGCATTGTTTTGACGGCTGTATTCATGCCTGAAACAAAAAATAAAACAATTAGCGAAATAGCGAATGAATTTCGTCGTCGACGGCATCGTTTACGTTCGACTGGAAGCCAGATTTTCGAAACTCTTGCAAGTCACTTGGGATCAGTTCAGTCAAATGAAAATCAGTCATTGCTCGGAAAAACAGGTAGCATTCGTGATAAACAGTGCGTGTCAACAAAGCGGAAAAAATGCATGGCTGAATATGAGCCAATAGGTGAAGATGAAAACAACAGATCTGTTCTTCGTCCACCGGACAGCCGCAGTTTTCGGTATTTGTCAGCCGTTAATAATTTCAATCCCCAGAAGGTGAAGAACTACGCTGCAATATAACGAGCATCTGATGCAAATTTATAATTGTGAAAATGCGCCGAATGGCTTATGTTTATTATGAAATAAAAGCAAATTAATAACATATATATTTTTACATTTTTACAACATATATGTATATGCTTGTTTGTACATAATTTATCAATTGGAATTGTCTAATTGATAAGTAATTATTTAATTAATATCAAATTGCATTCTGCAATGTTTGCATATGATCCCACGTGTGCATTGCTGAGGCCGGCTAATTTGTCCTCTGTGTATGTTTCTTGTGGCATGACTTAGACTGGCTTATAACTTTTGCCTGAAAAATTGGATAGCTTGGTCGCAAATAAGCCTTAACAATGAAATAAATCAAACCGTCAAAACCGTATTTTGTCAATCAAATGGAGCGTTTTACGTTTTTGGCGAAAGTTTTATTTTTGTCCTTTTACATTCATGATAAATAGTAGGTTCAGCGTGACTAGCTGTATATACAGAGATTTGTACGCATTGTTGTGACGGAATGAAACAAGCGTGATAGCACCAGCTTGAACGAGTAGGCTGCACAAGCGTCGACACAAATCTGTATTAAATGCAATGCACAGCGTGCTTCAACTGACTTATCCTATAGTGGCAACATAGTTATGTATATTCTATATTATGGGAAAACAACATCGATTTACATTTTGACCTAGTAGTATAAGATCTTGAATTGTGCAGGGGCAATGTTTTAGATTTTGATCAGATTGTAGCTCTGTGGCAGACATTTTGTATATTGGTCCTCACTTTTACTGTTTATAAGTCTTAAAATTAGTATAATGGTAATTTTGTGAAATTTTGCCGCATTTTGTTTAGAAAATTACAGAGATACGGGCGGTTGCATGCAAATCATGCTCCAATTGTGTAGGAATTTGTGCATTAAAGTATGATTTGTATGTATGCTAACATAAGTTGTACTAATGTGCACAGAACAAATGTATGATTCGGTACATTATGCTACTGTACATTGTACATTTAATATGCACATTCAAGTAATTTTTGCGAAATTATGGATAATAAATGTGTGGTTTGTATCACATAATTAGTTCGAAGCTGTATGCAGCAAACATAAGATTAAAAATTAATATAAAAATTCCATCTGTGTTTAAAAATTCAAACAATAGGTGTGTCTTGATAAATACAAATATTTATATGCATTCGCTACACTTTATTTAATACTTAAAATATATGAAAATTAATACATTAACTAGATGCCGCGCTGAGACCGTCGGGTTGGTAGCATTACTTTAAAGCAATAATTTCATGCAAACGGGAATGAAACAGTAGAGGAGCATTGATGATCACACGCCGCATCACGGATTAACCCAATGTAATGATTATTGTCTGGGAACATGCTATCCAAATCAGGTCAGCATTTAACTTCTTATATGCAGTAATAACAAAATATGCCCTTTAGTTTAATACCTAGGTCTCCAGCCCAATAATGGCAATGGAGACGACGACGTGGAAAGGGGACAGCGGCTCGGAGGGGAACGGTGGTCGCGAGATGAGATGGTGGCTGGGGGCGTCGGCTGGTAGTGCCGCGGCGGCGGCAGGAAGGGATGACAACGACGGCGGGAAGCGGGTCAGTGGGGAAGCGGAGCGGCGAGAAGGGAGACGGCGGCGAGAACGGAGGCATCGGCGTGGAAGGGAAATGGCGGCGAGGATGGGAGATAACGGCGGGAAGGGGGACGGCGCACTGGAGGGACGAACATGGTGCAGGCTGGAAGGGAGACGGCGGTGGGGAAGAGAGGCGGTGGGTGGATGGTGGACAACGGCGAGGAGGACAGGCGAGCGGAAGGGAGACCGCGGGGAGGAGGGGCGGCCGGAAGGAAGACGGCGGCAGGAAGCGGACAGTGGAGTGGAAAGGGTAGCGGCAGAGAGAGGAATGGCGACGTAGAGGTGGACGGTGGTGGGGAGGAAGGGGCGGCCTAAAGGGAACAGCAGCGGGGAAGGGAGACGGTGACGGGAAGGGAGATACGGTGGCGTGACGGCCGCATGGTGTAGGTCGGCGGTGGGTAGCGAGACGCGGCGCGGAAAGGAGATGGCGGGGCAGCGGTAGGGAAAGGGTAGCGGCACAGAGGCAACGGCGACGTTGTGGGTTGACGGCGGTGAGGAGGAGGGGGCGGCGGGAAGGGGGGGCGGCCGAATGAAAAGCGGTGGCGGGGAGGAGGGCGGTTGGAAGAAAGGGTTGGGCGGCGGATAGTGGGTACGCCGGTGGGGATGGAAGACTTCGGCGGAGAGGGGCTACGCCGGAGAGGAGGAGGATTGTAGACAAAATATTGTCGCCATTGCAGCAATTGAGATTATCGCTATATATATGCGGAGTTTACGTTATAAAGGACTCTCCATGTGAAAGATTTGTCCCCCAATAGCTTTCTCCAGTGGTATATAGTATACGCCTGTACTATGTAACACAACAGATGGTGAATGAAATATAGTGTCTAAATAATCTGCCTGTTGTTTTTATTGATGGTGTCTAGGACACCATGCATAAACACATGATATAAGGTGTGTAAATAATAGCATGATGTATGTTACATTATATAGCCTTTTGAAAAATTTTATAGTGTAGCCTTGCGTCGTTCACAGAAAACTGTGTGCGCTTATTCGACATTGTCAGCATATAAGAACGTGTGTACGGAAACATTACATTCAACCGTATGTAACAACCTTAGTAAGTTGTTACGCGAAGCGGGTTCTGCGTAACAACTTCAGTACGTTGTTACGCATAAGCACTTGTATGTAACAACGTTGCTAAAGTTGTTATGCTCTATTCATTCGTTGCTCTCAAATGTTGTTACATGCATTCGCGCCTTTATATCAACATGCCAATTTTGTTGCGAACTATCGTAACTGTAACGGTTTGTACACATATATATTCAAATATGATCATGTCGACTTACATCTTTGTCATTCATGAGCGATGTTCGAAATCCCAAAGAGGACACCGGGTACTTCGGGAGTCGGCGGAGGACTGAGGTTGTCGTGCGTGGGGTAGATTTCAGGAAATTTTTTGGACTCAAAATTTTTCTTAATTTTTGATAATTTTCCCCGGTTTTTCACAATTCTTCTCTTTTTTTGTTAATTTTATACCAATGTTTGCCAATTTTTTTCCTAAATTTTACCTATTTTTGGCGAGTAATCTGCGTAGAGCCTAAGGAGGGATCTGGATACCTCTAAGGGGGATCGGCGACACTAGGAAGGCGCGGGGATTCGAGACCCAAGAGAAATAACGCCCCTCATTCCGCCTCCACTATGACCATCTATGATTTATCTTCAAACATACTGTACCGGCAAGACTTTACATTTCAAACTGTCATGAGATCACGATTATATTAATCTTGTATGCTGTACTAATAATGTGATACAGCTGAGACATTCGGTTGGGCAGAAAATGTGCTTATGCGAAACCTAACCTCCGGAATACGCCTTCCGACGGCCCACCTTTGATCGAAAATGGTGTAGGAGCGGTACACTCGCCTTTTCCCCACTTTTTTAACTGTGCCCCTCTTGATGAGTAATATATGATTACAGTGTTTAACTCGCGCATTATAGTATGGTTAACTGATTTTATAAAAGCTGCAATGACTGAATTCGCAATGTTAACCTGTTTTATATTGAAATTTATGTAATGGATATGCAAAACCTGCGCAGCGGATTGGGTATCGCCTGGCATTTCACTGTACAAATACAATTCTGTCATTTACAATTCAACTCTATTTATGCTGCCAACATATTCTATGTGTTGTATATTGTTATATTATTTGTTTAATGGCACAACCAAAGAAACAATATCTACAGTTAATATACAGTATAAAATTGCGCAGTTGAGTGGAGTCTATACATTGTATTCAATGCGACTGTTACTATAAAATCTGCAATTGTATAAGTGTGCAATAATATAATATTGCGATAGGCAAAAACTGAACCTAAAATATGACACGTAGTCGCTATTATTTGTAAATGCTATAAGGATGACAGCAATCATAAACATAACTTGCGAAACGAAGTGGAAAAGAAAGATTTATGCTAGATCGTTTATGCTCAAAATGTATTATTAGTGAGTAGAGGATATATGGCCAAGGGCCGTTAGATAAGCTGAGTAGATGACTCCGGCAAAGGACGAGAAGACGGTAAAAGTTTTTGATTTTTTTAAGCTCATAGTTTTTCAAATGCGCTAAAGGTTACGACAATTATTGCAAATTTTCCCACATTTTTGCTAAAATTTTAATCAACTTTTCCAAGGCGCAAGTTGCTAAGTGGGGGGTTGATGAGTCGTCAAAAAGCAAATTTGGCTTGTGGAAGGGAGCCGCCCAACAATTATGTTTAAAATGACGCAAAATTTAGATGTTGATTAGTTTTGATCCACCTATAAAAAAGATATTGTTAGGATAAGGCCATGCAATACAGATATAAAAGTATGCAACAGAACTAATTAAAGGACCTGTGAATATCAAGATCACCCGACTCCTAGTTAACTCAGTACAATGCGTATTGAAGTGAAGCTTTGAGACTTAGTGAAGTTTGCAAAAAATGCATTTGAAAATTCAGTTTATTTGGTCTTGGTAGAATGACTAACCTTAAACAAGCAATAATTATTTGTACTAAAAGAATCAAATCTTCCCGGATTTATAAGTTGTTAACCTGTTATCACTCATAAGACCGCTGTTTGGAAACTCATCGCTTATAGCTGCTAAATTAGAAGTAATGTTAGCTTGAAACCTGGTCGGTCTCGGTCTGAAGGCTGACGTCTCACTTACCTCCACTATCTGTACGCCAACAGCCATGCATGCTGATAGGGGAGAGTGGGGACTACTTGCCTTGGAGGATCGCCCCCGATAGATCAGGGTGGACAAAAC
The DNA here is from genome assembly GCA_030248225.1 of Trileptium ribeirensis. Lineage (NCBI taxonomy): Eukaryota > Metazoa > Nematoda > Enoplea > Enoplida > Thoracostomopsidae > Trileptium > Trileptium ribeirensis. The sequence continues at coordinate 71,530 of JASANE010013751.1, forward strand.
TTTCATATGGAGGGTCCTTTGTAACGTAAAAGCCGCTGATAATCTAGATCCTCAAAACTGTCAAATGGATAAGTTTTAGCAAGTAACTTTTTGTTGGTTGCTTGAAGAATATTGAAAAATGTTATGTTCTGGAATAATTTATCGGAGAGACATTTGTTCATGACGTATATGCAGATATTATG
>JASANE010013753.1:0-22422 GCA_030248225.1 Trileptium ribeirensis
ATCCCATTAGCCCAATTTTAGTGGTATAGGAAGGTCCGTAGGTAGCCAAAATGGTGCACTCAAAGTCACTACAGGGCCCAAATTGATCAATTATTTTACTTCTTAATGGGCGTAAATAGCACGTTGAGCGAGCCAGATACGAATTTTTGGGCCCCCGGAAAAGTCATTAACCTAATCTTAAGTGTATAAGAAGGGTAGTATGCATTCAAAATGGTGCTCACAGACTCAATAGAGTGCCCAATTTGATCAAGTTTACTCTTTGAAAAACCTAAAACCACGTCTAAATACTTAGATTAAACAACACAGTGGCAATTTGGAGAATTTCAGGTATCCTAGGTGTTCCGAAGGGTGTGCTAGAAAGACACCGAAACCCACCAAGACGCCAGAGATGATAAATTTGAATAAAATACAGTTGAAACGCTGCCAATTTGCACGTTTGGACCAAAAAATTTGCGTCTAAATACCTAAATCCAGCCAAAATCATAATTCACAACCACCTAGCTAGGAATGTTGGACTTCGCAAGAGAATTGTCCAAATTGCACAAGACGCCATTTTTAAAATATACCTAATCCCCCAATTCTCAAAATATGTCAATCAAATTTTTAACGTACCTTTCGGACAAATACGAAAAACTTATAGTATCGGATTTTTGCATTTTTGCCTGGTTCGCGACATAAGTTCAATCAAAATTCTTAAATCCTGAAAAATGACCAAAATTGGTCCAAAGTATCAAAAAGGTAAAGTCATGTTCAACAAGAATAATTCGCCACTTTTAATGTTAGAATAAAACTATTTTTTTAATTTGATCCACTGTACCAACACAGCTAACAAAGATAGTTTGTTGATTTGGCAAAATTTTAGTTCAAGCAATAAATAATTTCAAAAATCAAAAAAAATTGTGCACCTCCAAAAAAGGACAATTTTTTTGTCGAAAATGAGCTAAATTTGACTGGTTTTTTGCCAGAAATCCAGACAGAGACAAGACATCTTAGATCTGTCGAGTTTCCGCACCATTACACTGTCGAGACACGTCGATTGATACCAACATTAACACCATCAGACAATATCGTTGACAAGTTAGTGCTTGGTGGAAAAAACTAAGAATTGACTAATTTCCGAAACCGACCGTTTTCCGGTTTCTCAGAATTTCGATGAACCCTATCGATTGATGCCTGAACCACTTACTGGGTAACTAGGTTCAAAAACCTATCTCTAAGCCTTCTTGAGAGCTATAACACTATGTAACATAGTTACTTCTCCGGAAGCCTCGCCAAACCAAGGGATGATGCCTTCTCTCCGCCTGCCCAGTATTGTGAGAATCTGAGTATAACATTAAAGCAGCGCCGTGCAGAATTCGATTGTCCTAAGTGTCAAATAAAAAATGTCGAACATCCATCAACACAGTGATGCGAGATACGTGACACAAACAAACAAAAAAGAACATTTGGACAGTTGACTAGTGATTGCGCAAACTTTGCTCGCACCTCCCACTCCGTTGATTACAAAATAATCCTATATATTCATACCTTCAACTAGGTTTTGGCTGTGACAAGCAGACGATGTGACGGAAGCAATATCTTCATGCGAAATGCAACTGTAAGCCTCTGTTTGATCTTCTTTGCCTGTAATCCTAGATTCATGAGGTAAATCTTCTTTCAAAATTCGAGATGCAACAAGTGACATATCCGCTGACATATCGCCATCATCAAAAGCGAGCGTCGAAGCTAAAAAATTTTCAACATCTTCTCCGTTAACAAAATCGTCATCCTCAGCGTCTTCAACGATTTTGGTCATGATATCTTGAGCGTCATGTAGCGAACTCGCCCTTAAACGTTCGCGATTATCCACCGACATTTCGCCGGAACCATCTGTTGTAGCTAGGTTTTGACTAGTAGTAGTAGTACAACTTTCAGCAACCGTTGCACTCTGCCTTGCTTCGTGTGACATAGAGCCGATTTTGTCCCTTTCGACTTTGTTGCACAGCTGCACAGACGGCAATGAATCAAGAACACGCGACGGCAATTTATTAGAGATCGTTTGCGATGCAATTGTTTGGTGGGTTGGAGAAGACAGCTCGACAACTCCCGCGCGAAATGATCCCGACGAGTCCGGAGCTGCTGTTGCCTGATGCACCGGCTCTTGATCCCCGAAACGATATGTACATCTAGATCTTAGCGAAGGAAACTCTTGCAAAGACTTGACATCTTAAACATATAACGGTATTTCTGAACATGTACTGCGGCAAATCACGAATTTTTATAAAGATATAATATATAAAACATGGATATCATATCTCGCATTTTAAAAAAGTCCCGAAGAGCAAAACCGCATAAATATAAAAAAGTAAATCATCTCCATAAAACCTGTAATAAGACATAATACTAGCAATGACGTTATTGGTACGTCATACGTTTTTATAGCCTACAATGTAGGCATTTTTTTAATGAAGTTATAATGCAGAGGCATTTTCGCTACAAGTTATGGCTGTAGGCATAGCAAATTAACAAAAACATTCATAAATAATTGTATACGGCGAAAAGAAAGGTCGTTGTCTTTCGGCTGCGTAACATACTATTTCTTTTATCTTTAACATATTTAGGATTAATTAGCTTGCTATTTTTGTCCCGCAATGAGTCAGAACAACAATTTCGCAAAACAGACAGACCAAAATTTCAGTCGTTAATATATTCAAGACAAACTATCATTTGAAAACATTGTAGCAAAAAACTCACTTAGTAAAACTTATTGTGATAAAAATTCCATTTATACACACCATAATATTAGTAGGTAAACAACAAACCTAAAGCCTAAAGAAAGCTAAACAACAAACCGACATTTAAAAATTTTCATCAACCCACTTTTCATAGCAACAGCTTATAATTATTTACATTGTTGCCACAACATGAATAAAAATACCTCAAAATGAAACACACTAAATAGTCTTACTAATCTTCAACCAAATTTTGAATCACAACATTAAGCAGAAATATCGCGAAAGTTAGAAACGCTAATTTTGGAGATACCAAAAAAATAAGTAATCTATGTCGTCGCTAAGGTGGTGAATTTTTATTGTAGAATATGTAATTTAGACGAACGTACTCGGCTATATTTATCACCAACATACCGAACATACGCCATGTTGCTCATATATATAGTTGAGAGGATATAACCTCCCGTTAACTACTGATTAAACAATGGATATATTTCTCTATGAGATGAACCACTAAGCCCAATAAGAACCCACAGCTATAAAGAGGGTGAATTGCTACATAAAAGGAGATAAATAATACCATATAACTTGAGCGGTAAAGTAGATATTGCAGTTTCCGTTTACTGTTATGGACAGAAATATAAGCAAATTTTTGGCAAACCATTCTCGAAAGATTAACAGCTGTTCCTTTCATATCCGCGAACGATTCATGAAAAATCTGCTTTTATTTGTGTATAACTGGCCATAACTGTATTTTAGTATGTATATATAACTGGACATAACTGTATTTTAGGTATTATCGGCCATTTAAAACACACTTTGGCCCAACCTTGGAGCATGAATAATGATAATAGCATCTATATAGAGAATGAACTTATTGTTCTGCAAAACGAGACCAACATAGCTTGAGCGGTTACGGAGATATTACCGTTTTCATGTGTTTTATGGGTCTCATGTGCCTATTAAAAACCTAAAACAGCCACGTAGCAAAGCATTATATAGTCTTATAGAGCTTTTTTACTCTATAGAATGATCCTAACTCGGTTTAGATATTATTGTCGAGATACAATTCATAACATGTTTTGTCAGGCGCTTTTTTGACCTGTCCCAGTCCATTTGGTCCTCTTGACAAATAGAAAAAATTGGAATCCGTTTTGCATCCAGCGGTTCTTTCTCACAAAAATTCAACGCACCTGAATTTTCAGTCCGGCACTAAAATCAGAGAAACAAAGAGTGTGTGATGCAGCCCTTACTAAAGGTATGTTTAATTTTTGGCTAAGTGCATCGTGAGCATCATTTCACCAAACATTACGTAGGTCATGTGGTTTAAAATTTTACCAAGTCTTACGGAATCATATTTTCGCCACGGGAAATATACCACCACTTACTGTTTACATACTGTTAAATACCCTATTTGATTTGTTAGTGTTCTTAACATCGCCACAGATTTATTTATAGTACTGTAGTAGCGACAGGTGAATCACCGGTACATCTTGGATAAGAGCTACAGTAAGCCGTTTGACGAAACCGTGAGTGTGAGGTGTAGTTAGTAATTTATGCAAGGAGGAAAATTTACCATTAACGTGTAAGGAAAAAAGACCCATGAACTGAACTTTTTTCAAACTGGTCCTTGTTATATCCCTATATTGATAAAACGCTATTATTGCTTTATAATTATGGAAGAGTATGACATGACGATTACGACAAGATTGTGGTAAAATGGTTAGTTGCTTTTGTTGATGCCGTTGATTCGGATGAGGATGTTGTTGATGTTGATGCAGCGGATGTTGTTGATTTAAATGTTGTTGTTGTGGATGTTGCTGATGCCGTTGCTGATGTTGCTGTTGATTTTGTGTGTGATGTTGTTGATCATAATGCAACGAACTCGTGAGAAGCGAAGAATTTAGTTAAAGCAAGTAAAATATTTAAACCGATTGAACCAAGCGAAGTGAGCGAAACAGATAAACTAAGTGATTACAATTAGCAAAGAATTGGAAAGTTATAGTCAAAGTGCAATTCAGAATTGGACTGTAACGGATTACGAGATTTCAGATATGGAAGATTATGATGATGATAATTGTGATAATGATTAGAATAGTGAAGGTGCACGTGAGAGAGAATTTCGATCAAACTGGCGAAAGCCCTATAGATCCTGTTACCACAGGCAAAGCATGCCTTAACCACTCAGCAGGGGAATGGGATTTCAGCCGCCAGACTAACGTGAGTGTATAATCGAGCAAGAACAAATTAGTGGTTTAGAATTACCGTAGCGAAGAGCTAAGAGCTGAATGATAGTGAAGAAATCAGCGAGAATGAAGAGTGTGATAGAGAAGTTGATATCTTCCGAGCGTAGTGTTGCTTCACCTCAAATGGAGAATGCTATCGAAAAGATGACATGTATGCACCCGGGTAATTTAGGTGACTCCGACAATGAGTCAAGTGATGCAGAATTGGGTGACGACCAGAATCAGTGGAACTTATACTGTAGCTCTGAGATGGAGCCTTTGAGTCGAATGTCTTCGGTAGAGTTTAGAACGTTGCCTGGCAAGGATGATCCAGACGAAGCCTAAGTTGTAATTAGCAGTCATAGACACATTAGTTGGACACGATAGACTTTTTTGGATTATGTGAACGCAGAGAACGTGAAACGATTAACGAACTGGACGAACGATTATACAATTTATTTCTAATGGACTTTGACAATAACGTACCAATGAACTTGAAACTGTAAGAACGATGAAGAATGATGAGCATAGCAGACTTTTAAGACCGGATTTCATGTTCACCATTTCTGCGGACCACGTGAGAAGGATAAAATACCGTTATCCGAGTGAAGAATATACTCTATTTCGACCTAATCCAGAAAATCGAATAGCTGGAAGAATAGAAAACGCAGAATATGAAGTACCCAGCAAGTGCTTATGCCTTTGATGGCATTGTTTTCCACAACGAAAAATACTCTTTTACCGAGGTACCCTTATAATTACTGAGCAACTGAACAATTTTGCCCGAATGTGTGAAATACGCTCGAAAGCATGTAGTAAGACTGAACTTAAATGGGATGCAACTGCTTTAGTTTACATATTAGGAATAGCTTCACCGACTGAACACCGATCCACAGGACTTTACCTGAGTGTAATAGCCCTAGCCTCCGTAGAACCTCTTTTAGAGCTGGTGGGTAAATACGTGAATGGCCACACGCTCCCCCAGGTGTTGAAGGAAACTTATAAGGCTGAGTTAAATCAACGACCAGTTTGACAGAAGTGTGAAGAGAATTCACTTTAATCACCCAAAGTGATCAATTCCTCCCCAGAGCGAATGTTATTTTGACGTATATTTTGGGCGATAGAGCTATACTGGTACACGATTTACGATTTGATCCTTCACCGACTTAGATGGAACCTTTTGGCCTCGTTGGTCATATCTTGTAGGATAAAGAACCCAATCATCCAAGATAACCCACCGTAGTAGTAACATGGAATTGCATGAACTAATTGCACGAGCTACATACGTGCTAGACATCATTTTCCGGAACCAAGGCACCAATGGTATCCCTGCAGTTACTTTTGCAGAGCATGTAATAAACCATATTGCATTTGAGAACGAATATTATCACTTTGATGTCATATCACTCATGCTGTCGCAACTCCGACGAGTGCAAAAATACCTCGTCTAGAAGCGGTAGTGAATTCCCAAGTAGAAGTTGTAGTGGAACCCCAAGGATTAATGATCACGTCGGATCAACTTACATACCTACCCGTAATTTTACAGTTGACACTAAATCATTAGAGACCTGACATGAGAGCACCTTCGAATGAATCCGTCACTTGCTTATTGTGCACCATAGATCGCTCGCTACCTTCAGTCTCTGAGTTTTGTTATTGGAATAACTGCACAACCGATCCACAGCTATAACCGATTTGAGTGAAACCAACAATGGAGTCTTAGATATTTGTTACTATTCAAACCTTATTCGCTCTTTTTGTGACAGTAACCAGCATTTCTGACACGATGACCGCAAAAGAAGAAAGTGTTTTGCCACCTTAATCGCAGCTGCCGCTGGAGCAGTGTCAGATTCTTAGGCTCGGGAGTGTCCATTTCCAATGACATCCACATACACAACTGGAAAAACAATTTCATGCCATGCGAACATATATGAGAAATACATTAGAAGCCACCCTACATATCACGAAAGAGATTAAGAAGCTAACTCAAGCCAACGAAGAGTTGTATGCATTCCTTCACCATAGTACGCAGGAAGCAGTTGATATGGTAGAACAGGTTAGGTGTTTGGAACCTAAAGCAGTGATGCAGGTTAATCAGATGCTGCTTACCCATACAGTTCGAGCTTACATTCGATCGTCTGTCCAAGCTGTCATGCCGCCCATGCTGAGGGCAGAATTGACACCGGTAGTAAACACTCTAATGTTGAGACGCTTTATTTGATATGGACCCATGAATTTCGCAATCTATTTTAGCCCGTGAACCCAATCTAGCTTACCAATTTGGTCGCGTTTTACCCGTTAATGTTGACTTGAATACTTTTCGGTTAAGATTTATCTTGCAGTTACTTTATCTGCAGGAGTGAAGTACGATCATATTTTCGCTTATATAATACTGGCTGGAATATACCCACTATCAGAACGCACATGAAATTGCCGTTGCCAGAATATGCTGCGCGCGTATCTTCTTCGCGCTTTGAAGTCTTGAATTAAACCGCCTGTAAAATCCGCCCAGACGCTACTATTTGCGAACAGCGCGCTCTTGCAACCGTTCAACGCATTCATTGCTTTGACTGAATTATCTCGGGTGATCTCGCGTCTGAGTATACCAAATCAAAATCTCAAAATCGTTCTCTAATCGGACCACTTTATAATGGTACCGACGTTTACACTATCATGCAAAGAGCTCTGGTCCGTACTTCAGAGGAGAGACTCGCAATCACTGACGAACGACGTTAGCACACATTACACAAGGACAAAGAAGAATAGTACTCGAACATAGAGTCGTTTGGATTCCCCATGGCAATTACATACGGTTAATCGTAGGATCCCTTATGTTAACTAGCATGTTACAGCCCGAAGAATTAATGGTTAAAGTTGGCCCTAACATCTCGTTAGACCAATTGTCTAGTACCCAGCTGAGACCCAAACATGGAGTTCCCTGGAAAATGCTTAAGCAATCAAACTGCAAGTCGCACAGATAGCCAAAGAACAACTGCACCGAGTATAGCCCTTCGCGCAATAGAACATACCGGATTTTCTCCATAAGTAATAATTATCATAACAATAGGCATTATTATATTAGGACATGGCATCTACAAGTGCAAATTACCGCCCCAATGTAATTACTACTTACCCCGATGGTTTCCTGGTCGAAACCGTCTTGCAAATTGTCATTCTGATTTGACAGCGACCGCCCGTTGGACGATGTCCTCATCGGAAGCATCCACAACATCGTACACCGACGAATCTGTGGTAATGGCGCCACTTAAGAAAGACGAGAGTGTACCCATCTTGTTGTTTCCCGACAAAACCCGTACAACCTCCAGAGTGAGTAAGCACAACACAGATATCGAAACACGCGAAAGCACCCCACTCCAGGCGCCTCTCCAGACGAAGGAATGATATTTATCTAGTATAGGGAGCTATTTGCTAGACCTATCCGTCGACTACGCATTATATCTCATTCTGTAATAGTAACCAAACGAGTCAATGCCCTTAATGTCACTAATATGCCGTTAATTATCAACACCGCCGTCCTAGGGTCACCAGTAAACATCGTTATAGATACTACAGCAGATGTCTCCATTCTGTCCCAAGCTACTGCCGTCCGGCTGGGACTATTCCCACGTGATTCGACAAATACGCGAATAGTTTCCGCCACTTAGCAATAACTTTAAATAAATAGTGTCGTTAGTCTGCATAACCACTGGAACCCTTAATATACCTTGGGAGTTCCAAGTCACCAATGACACACCGAATGAATGCATATTAGGAACCGACTGTATGGTCCTCCTACCACATGTTGCCATAAAGTTTAAACACCGCTGTCTCAACTTATCAAACGACTCGAAGAAGTGTTCCATGCCTTTTTCCGATTAAGCCGATTATTTCCCGCATGTCATCAACATCGTGAGTAGACGTTACGTCCACGTTTCCCCTAACACGGAGTTATTCGTCAATACAATACCAGAAATTTCCCAATCTACGATAGGAGAAGCACTATTGGTACCCGACCACCTAATGCTTGATTTAGCAATCGATCATGCCTTATTACTAACAGGACAACGACTTATCCCCATAGCAGTAATGAACTTCGTAAACATAGCTGTAGCGATTCACGCAGGACAAACCATTGGACACATTGAAATCCGTGCCAACTCCGAAGTTGAGATCTTATAAGACCAGAATCATAACCTTATGAAACTAGAACCGCCAAAGCGTGTTAGACAATTTGGGCATTACTGCCGATAATGTCGTGCAAGTAATCAACGAACAAAAGAAAGCAATCGACACAGAGCGTTTAATTCTTATTCTTAATAAATTAATTTCTCTAATACCGCCATGAACGCCTCCACTCAAGACCGTAATATCCGAAAACTCCGACGCTTTTAGCACCCATCCGTTTATTCTAGGCCGATGTGGCATACACCAACATAGGATTAACACTGGAAACGCTCGACCTATTAAACAAGTCCCTTATCGTCTTGCGCACTCTTTGAGGGAACCCTCCGGGAGAAGCTAAACAGCATGATCGAAGCCGGATTAATCACACTCTCCGATTCGCTTTGGCAATCGGCCATAGTATTATAACTAAGACTGAAAGATCATTACGCCTGTCTGTTGACTTTAGCAAACTGAACACAGTAGCTGACCGAGGTATATACCCATTACCCCGTATTGACGACATTCTGTGATGTCTCAGAAACAGCAAATTCATGTCCAGTTTGGACCTAAACAAAGGATTTTGGCAACTAGAACTTGACCCCGAAAACAAAGGAAGACCTTTTTCGGCACTGTCCGTGGACAATACGAATACAATGTTCTCCCTTTGGTCTTAACTCTTCCCTAGAGTTTTTCAATGGTGCATGGAACGATGTCTGATATACATCGACGATATCTTGATCTTTTCTCTCAACTTTGATAAACGCCTAGTAGATTTGGTCACCGTATTGGACCCATTTCCTAAGGCTAACCTCAAGTTAAAGCCATCAAAATGCTAATTTAAACAAAGACGACTTAGGTATTTAGGACACATTATTAGCTCTGATGGAGTAAGACCTGATCATGAAGACTATCGCTACTTTCAACTACAAACGCCTGAAACCTTGAAACAACACCAAAGCTTTTTAGATCTCGTTGGATATTACCACAAATTCATACCACGTTATTCGGACCTCTGTGAACCCTTTAATTCTCATTGCAGAAAGTACACCAAATTTAAACGGACACCTCCGTGTGAGGAAGCATTCAACAAAGTACGGAAAGCCATAGTTGAAGAACACTATTAATACGTTTCTAAGCCGTTTGTCTTACAGACTGATGCTTCTGGATATGCATTAGGAACTGTCCTGTCTCAGAACACCGAGAAAGGAACGCAAACCATCGCTTATGCCAATAAATCCTTGTTGTACCATCAACGTAGATGGCCAGCCACTTGAAACATAAGCTCTAGCCATACGTTGGGCGACCTAACCGCTAAAACCCATACGCATCGGATGTATGTTGACATCCTTGATATTCTAGTCGAATCCCGTATTAAACACAAGTACGTTCTTGCTTTTATTGATCAATCCATCAAGTTTGTAATTGTCGTTGCCATCCCCGACCAAACAGATGGCACCGTAGCCAAAGCCTTTATCAAAGAGGTTGTCTGACGACATGGCGCACTTGCTGAACTTGTATCCGACCAAGGTCGATATTTAACTTCCGATCTCATGGAACCACTATGTACCGAATTACCGTACCTTCAAACAAGAAACGCTAAGTTATAACCCAATTACGAAATAGAGAGATTTAATCGCAGAATACTTTTCCTGCTACGAGTAGCCTTACCTACTGATGATCATACAACCTCAGATGAATTTTTACCTTACTGTATAATGTCGTATAATTCATCTGTGCATACAACCACCCGATACCCTTTTTTCTGCTGATGTACGGATACCACCCCCAGAGTCTCAGGAGAATTTTATCACCGGCTGACTGGGAACAATAATCCGGAGCTGAATCCTATCGTACCAATGTCCAAAGATGGTTTGCCACAATGAGAGAGAATGCATACCGATCGATGCAAACCGCCGTGAATGCCGAAAACACTAGTACAACCGAAGATTAAAATTTCCCTTTATCAAGTTGGAGACGAATTGTGGGTATATAGATACGACACAATCAGTGGTTAGTCGAGAAAGCTTGAGCAAAGATAATGCGAACCATACCAAATTCTAAAGGTTATGCCTCCGTGCCTACGGATACGCCTTATCGCACCAAGTCACGCAAAAAGGCATCTTGTACATTGCTCCTGAACCCTCCCAGGACCATGCGAATGACACTGAACCAGCACCAAATTTAACCCAACCCCAAGCTGATATTCACTTGCCGCCATGAGTACGAATATATCTAACCGACTACCAATTCTTGACCCTAACCGTTCACCCTAATAATGAGTGGCCTGTAGTTTCGCAAGAAATAATTACACAAGACGCGTCGAATGAGCCGTTACCTAGGACCACCACTAGTCCAATCCAATTGCGATTCCTCCCCAATGCTGACTACCACCCCTGCACCGGGTGCACCCGCACCAGCATTATCTCAATATACGTACCGTGAAAAACCCATACAGCCTGAGCCTTTTCCAAGAATAGCTGTAGGTGAACCAATTCTCCGCTATCGTGCGCCGTCCCCTAATGATTGTCTATATCAGAACTATTCTCGTGGCACTTCTATGGATTCTGAAAGCAATACACCCCAAAACCTGCCTCGATAATTTAGTCGACTTCGGTCATCGGAGGATTTATCCCCGTGCGATCTACACCACCTTTCCCATTATTTAGAGATGGTCACATTGTACCTTATTACATTCGATCCCGTGTTACGAAACCCGAGCCATCAACAAAGCTATTTTGACAATCTAAGACAGCACCAAAGTAAGTTTCACCCACGGCACAAACAGTATTCATAGGAAGACACACTGGAGAAAGGATAGGCAGGAAAACCGTACGAGACTTCCTAACTGAGGAAGAAGAACGAAAAAGTATGGCACTAGAAGGAAGTGTAACGAGTTCCCAAACCGCAATTGAAAAGATTCTTTGATCACAAAATATCCTTATCAATAACCATAGTAAAGTTAATAATTTATGTTTCTATTTCGTCAAATTGCTTAAATGACCATCCATAAGCTTTTCGCCCCATATTGGGGAACGTAGTCCTCTTTGAGGGCTTTGGGACTTGGACGCTTAAGTTGCCCCGTCGCATGCTCCCGACTTTTGATGTCGACTTAGGTTCGTCTTCGCCACTATTTTGCCGCAGTTGGGGCACTCCGTCTGCCCAGGCCGATAGGCGTGTCGACGGATCTGCGGGTCCCCAGTGACGATCCTGTCTCCGTTCGTCACACGAACGTCGTCCATCACGACCCCGTGCTTCGCGGCACAGGCTCTTACACGACGTGCCATATTAGGTTTCGATCGTGCTTCGCCGCAGATGCTTCAAGTCCCTGATGCGGCACCCTTGCACACCTTCTCATGGTTTTTCCTCGCTGCCTCGCAATCCATCACCGTCACCTTGCAGATCCGGCACTTGAAGCATCTGTTGGTGTTGGTGCGGTGTGCTCTCCGTTGATTTTGTTTTAATCCCGCAGGGGCACTCCATCTGGTCCACCTGTTTCAGCAGTTAGGTCGTCCGGTGCCGATTGCTTTCACGGATTGACGCTCCTTGAACATTCCACGCCATCACTTTCGTTCTCCTTTGAAGCTGCATTTCCCAAATCAATCGTTTTTCCTTCTTCCGCGACCGTCTTCGTTTCACCCACCTCTCCATCCGCCTTCCGTAGTCATTCCTCCGCTTTTTCCTGTCCCATTTCTTCTTTGCCCGCCTGTTACCCAGAATGGGTCCCGGGTTCGGTTCTATGTCGTTCATCAGTCGTTGCTAGAAGTATTGTTCATGTGCCCACTCTCGAGTCCAAGCCCGTAAACCCACGTCGGAAGACGTGGGACCGCCATGACATCGATTAAACAGAATAATCGACCGGCTACCTTCGAGTTCCGCTCTGTTCCCCACTACACGGGCGCAGCTTGTGTCCCTTTTATCAGACGCCGTGCTGTCCGCGGTACGAGGCAATGTAGGATTCTTTGTTTCCGCGACTTGTATCGTCGGTCTTTGCTTGCCACCTCTCGAATGTGAATCCCCTGGCCCGCTTAAATGACCAGTTACGTCGTCGCGGCAAGCTCGTCTTCATCGTCAACATTCCTATCGTCAGCATCGCCACTTGCATTGCCAATTTTTGTATGGGTTACTCTGCAGAACCCCATTTTAACCCCAAAAAGGAAGCACAAGAGCTTCCCAAGGGCAGACCAAAACGCAAAGAAAGATATAAAAAACCCCACCGTGAGAAAGAATACCTCACCAAATTTAAGTATCTCATCACAAAAGAAGACTTACCCCATCCGACCATACTATTAATATCCAAAGTATGGCAAAATAAGAACCCCGAAACCGGCTCCTTATAGTACAAATAACTAACCTAAGGAAGGGTAGCGAAAATGCGCCGAAAAACAGCCGAATTTACCAAAATTTTAAGATTTCAAACTTTGAATAAACTCAAACATCGTTATCTGTATAGCTGGTAAACTTAATAAACTAAGTTTTAACCACACTCCTAGGATACCAAGGACTACTCACTGTGACACCTGCGTAAGTATAATAGACTGTGATCATACTCCGGTAATTTATTGGCTTGTTGGCACTACTCAAGCGGAGTTGCACAAAGCTAACTTTTTAGAATTTTCGAGCCAACCAATGTATTAAATCCCAAATGACAGGTAAAAACTGCAATTACCCCTTCCTCTAAATATTAAGTGAAGCTCTGGAGAGTGGAGAAGACTTTTGGACACATTTCCGCAAATTTTGCAACAGACTTAGGAAAACCCCTAAACTAAATGGCATAAAATTTGACCCAAAACGCAATAAACCAACACTTGTAAATTTTAAATTTTAAGTTAATTATTTAAACTATTCGTATATAAACACAGAAATTCGAATTTTTAGAGTGTACCATAATTTACAATTGTTATTGATATTATTATTTTATTTGATAATTGTAAATATTTTGACCCTTTGTGGACCGTGGAGGATGGGCAGGTTGGCGCTCAGGGGCCATGTGGACCTTGTTTCCCCACAGGTGCGCAGGGTCTCAAAGCTTTGAAAGCCTCACGACTCCAGTGAGCTCACAAAATAGTACCTAAATTTCCCACAACCGTAGTAAGAATACGAACGTAATATTTCCTAAAACTACTGGTCAAGAAACTACCACTATTGTCTACATCACCGCACCATTACATCCTAGTAACTTTGCGAGAAGGACACCAACAATAAGCCACTGTGGTATGGTATCCAACTGGCACATTGTAGTGACTGGAATCCCCTGTCGAAAATCGCAGTTCGATGGTAAATTGCGAAACCACGACCAGCTAGTTGAACATCCAGTTCGGACGTACCGTGAAATGGACACAAAATTCCCCTAGATAAAGCTCGCCTTAGAACTTCTACTTAATATTCCCACCCCAACAGGGAGTAACCGGAATTCCGGTTCCGGCGAAAATCGTGTTCCCGTTGCGGTTCCGGCAAAGGGCAAAAACCATACCGGAACCGGAATTCCGGTTTAAAAATTTTGTTTGAAATTTTCCACGTTTTTTGCTTCTTCCCGTAATCCAAACATATGTATTATATATTAACCAATGATCAAGCTCCAATACAACCAAGCAAAAAGAAAAGATTAACTAACCAATTTGCCGTGTGAAACATAAATAGGGCACATAATTTGAGCAGGAATTTTTCATAATAACCTGCAGGAGTTTGTTAAATCAAAGCCAGGTCGATGCTTGTAGCAGCTATTTTACACATCAGAAGTCTGTGGGATACGTTTGAATTAAACCGGTCCAACTCGGTAACAGAGTAGGGCTTAAGCAGAAGTACTTAGGGTATGCTTGGCTAACATAAATTGCGTCAAGCACCCGTCAGTGCGATTGTAAACTTGGTAAATCAGTCTAAATTGAAGTAAACTAACGTTATCTGCAACGCAGCTAGAAACTGTTTTCTTGGCAATGAACTGTATTTATTGAAACTGTGCGAGCAGCATCACAGTGTGTCTCATTTATAGCATTCTGATTAGAAAGTTATCATCATTATGATTTAAATGACGGGCACCGTTTGTCCAACGCTAGCCTAAGCAGTGTGATTAGGCTAGCCTTCTCTGACCACTGATCAGAAAATTACTTTCTAGCTATTATTTTCTCTTAGAATCATATAAACCAATAATTTTAAGTTTCCTACAGAAGAACATGCAACAAACGTATGTGCAGTAAAGGGAGGCGACTGGCCACAGAGCGAAAGTGTGTATCCTACGCTCCAAGCTTTGTAAGCTCATTCGATTTGACGCAGTATACGCAATGGTGTATAGTGGAAGATATTTTTTGCTCTGGATTTCCAAAAACCTACATATTTGATCGATAAATAAACATTATTAGCTTCCTCAGTCTCTTTAAAGTTTCAGAAAGGCAATAATACCATCGCAATACATTAAGTTTAATGTAAAAGTTATTTATAATACATTTTAAATCCACTATACCTTGATTTCTTCCTTCATCTGTTTTACTATATTATATAAATTTCGAAGACCAAGTTCCGGATCCGGATTAAATGGACGGTTCCGGTTATTCCCTGCATCCCAAGTAATGGGTCAAATAATTTCTCTTTAAATTTAACAGATGTAACAGATCCATGCTGGATCGTTACGAGATAGATTAATCCTTACCATATCCGAATGGACAACATTTACAATTTTGGTCACCAACCGACCTAGGAACTAATCTCAAGAACAATGGTACTGAATAAACTTGAAGTCACTTCCTCGCACCAGCGCATGTGTATAAAAGTTTAGCAACCGATAGCCTTACTTGTGTAAGTCTAGGTCATGTGTCGACCTGATCCTACGAAGGAACTGATCGTACAAAACAATATTGTCGCCTCGTTTATAGTCGTTACGCATCGCAGATCATGAATCGTTACGTGTGACACTGTTGTTATATACATAGATTTACCTTATCTTATTACCAGTGCCATCTTATTTCCATGAGTATACGCATATGTATCAATATTGTACCATTATCACATGATTATTGTGTTATTGCCGTTGGTATGTACCGTACCATGTCATACGTTGTTGCCATAAAGGTATTATGTATTCTTAAATTGTACCGTTGTTCCCGCATATAATTGCATTGTCATGACCATATTGATCGGTTTGTACCTGAATTGTACCATTGTTACCGTACATAATTGCATTGCCATGACCGCAGTGATTCGTTTGTACCTATCCCATTTGTAGTTGCCATAAATCCACATATTTCTATATATCCATGGGAGTAACCGGAATTCCGGTTCCGGCGAAAATCGTGTTCCGGTTGCGGTTCCGGCAAACGGCAAAAACCATACCGGAACCGGAACTCCGGTTTAAAAATTTTGTTTGAAATTTTCCACGTTTTTGCTTCATCCGGTAATCCAAACATATGTAATATATATTAACCAATGATCAAGCTCCAATGCAGCCAAGCAAAAGAAAGATTAACTAAGCTATTTGCCGTGTGAAACGTAAGTAGGGCACATAATTTCAGTAGGAATTTTTCATACTAACCTGCAAAAGTTTGGTATCAAATCAAACCCAGGTCGACGCTGGTAGCAACCATTTTGCAAATTCAGAAGTCTGTGGGTTACGTTCGAATTAAACCAATCCAACTGGGTAACAGAGTATGGCTTACGTAGAAGTACTTAGCGTATGCTTGGCTAACAAATTAGGTCAACCACCAGCCAGTGCGCTTGTAAACTTTGTAAATCAGGCTAAATAAAAGTAAAGTAACGTTATCTGCAACGCAGCCAGATACTCATTTCTTGGCAAAGAACTGTATTTATTGAAACTGTGCTAGCAGGTGCACAGTTTGTCTCATTTATAGCATTCTGATTAGAAAATTATCGTCTGACAGGCATTGTTTGCCCAACGCTCGCCTAAACAGTGTCTCTGACCACTGGTCAGAAAATTACTTTGTATCTATTATTTCTCTTAGAATCATATAAACCAATAATTTCAAGTTTCCTACAGAAGAACGTGTAACAAACGTATGCGTAGCAAAGGGAGGCGACGGGAGACAGAGGGAAAGTGTTTGTTCTACGCTCCAAGCGTTGTAAGCACATTCAATTTGACGCAGTATACGCAAGGGTGTATAGTGGAAGGCATTTTTTGCTCTGGGTGTCTAAAAACCGACATATTGATAGAGAAATAAACATTATTAGCTTCCTCAGTCTCTTTAAAGTTTCAGAAAGGCAATAATACCATCGCAATACATTAAATTTAATGTAAAAGTTATTTTTAATGCATATTAAATCCACTATACCGTAATTTCTTCCTCCATCTGTATTACTATATATAAATTTCGAAGACCAGGTTCCGGATGTGGCTTAAATGTACGGTTCCGGTTATTCCTTGATCTATATTTAAATATGTACAGTTATGGCAACTTGCAAATTAGTTTCCATTGAAGCAAGGCAACGTTATCAGCAACACATCCAGAAACTGAGTTCCTGACAATGAACTGTATTTGTTGAAACTGTGCGAGCAGTATCACAGTTTGTCTCATTTATAGCATTCTGATTAGACAGTTATCATCATTATGATCTAACTGACGGGCACTGTTTGTCCAACGGTATCGGAGTCTCGAAGCTCCGATGCGCGGCTGCTGCGATAGAACTATCAACTTTATCAAAGTTGATATTTCTAGCTGTGAGCAGCAACATTTTTATGTACAAAATTTAGCAACATTTCAAGATGCGATGTCGGGTCTGTCGGGCTTCTGCCCGACTGATCGATTTTCGAAAGGACCGGTGATACGGCCCTAATAAATTGAAATTAAAGGTCAAGTCCATCCTCTGTGCAAATTTTCAGAGAAAGACTGGCACATTTCTTAATAATTCGAGATTTACGGTTAGCCCCACCGTTTTGACAGAATTGTGTAAGAACTTCGGTCCCGACAGAGGGCCCGAGCGATTTAAGTAGTGAATTTGGTTGAGTTTTGTAAGAAAACTTCTAGACGATTGCACCGACCGTTGGGTTTAGTGGAATAAGTCCACTGCACTAATTTGAAACTGAGACAATTGACCAAAATTTTACAGCGATTAAGACATTTACGGAGTGTTCTTATGACAGCCCCGGCACGAAAATTTACTTAAGTCGGGACACGCGACGAAGGCCTACGAGCCATGAATACCTGTAAATCTCCACGTAAAAGTTACTTCTAGCGAGTTGTACAAAGTTTTAACCGTTGCCCCCATGCCGCGGAATTGACCCGAATGTATGCTTTTGTATGTAGATATACAATATATAGAGCGAAATGATAAAGAGAACCTGCTTGAAATGACGTGTTCGGAAGCCCCTTCACAAGTGGTTCGTTAGCTTAGGAGGGTAAACCACCTACACTAGTACCATAGTTTCGCAACGATGATGAGCGTTCTAAATAAATTAACAAAATGATTGGGGATGTACACGGCAAATCGACTATGCCCCAAACTCATCATCATCGCTGCTTGAAAGTCATGAAAATCAGTTAAGTTGTTCCCCAGTTATGGCTGAGCACACACATAACGGAAGTTAATAGATTTCACCCTTGCACCACACAATCTCCACTACGTTAGACTAAGCTCTGATAAACAACTTTCTGTAATCACGGAAGGGTCAACATTTGTGAGAGGGGGTCAAGAACCAGGAGCAGCTCTTCTCCCCCATCGAAATGGGGGCGGACAAGATTGTTGGGGTCACACGAAAAGGGGGCTGCCCCCGATTCAATTTCGACATATTAAAAAAATGTCTTCTGAATCAGTGAACCCGGGTACCACGATTCTACTATGGTTGTGAAATGTATGGAAACACAACAGTTACGTTGTCCTTAATTTATGTGCTTGTTCTTCTGGAAACCGGAACTGCAAATTTTAAACGAAACGGGAACCGGGTGTTATTAATCTCTTTAGCAGTGTAATCGACGTGACGCTGCTGTAACACACACTTCCAAACGCTGTGCCCGTGCGTCCCCAGCTATCAAGGACGGGTCTAATTTGCTCATTGTGCACCATCTCCCTCAGTCAGTTTCAAGAAGCTACGGAGCTTAGCAAGCAGCAGGAGCGCTTCACAGTACGTGTTCGGATCCAGCTGAATTGGCTGCGCACGTCGATTATGTTGTAGTACCTTTGAGGTCACCAGGAAGGTTAACTCCGTCACCTGCTCACATGCCAAGGAGACCAAACGCTATTCCATATCCTGGTGTCAGCTGGAAGTTATAATTGGCTATATAGTTGGGATAGGCCGAATAGAATTTCTTCTACATTTTATATTTATGGATACGATACAATTTTCAGCAAACCCCAAGCGGATAAATACGACATATCGTACAAAATCGGTACCAACCACATGTATTTCAATGAAGTTATTCTGAATGTACTTTCAGCCATGCGTTAAAAAAAGCTATTAATCACAGCGGACGGTAATCTTGAGGGTATACAAGAAGACCACAACAACAAAATCACTACAAAATTCTAATTATTCATTTCCAGTTGTCGAAAATTTTACTATGATTTCACAAGCTGCACGAGTAATTTCTCTTTTAACATGTCACGGTAACGAACCTACTACAGCAAATACATGACCATAGAATGACAAACGCATGAGCACACAATGATAAACAGATAAATACACGATGGTACACGCACAGAAATTTAAATATATGATTTTTTTGCTCTAATCTCTATAGTGCACATGACCTCAGCGTTCAGTAATGTTGCCCATTACACTATAGCGAGCATTAGTCTATCGCGTAATAACCAAGACTAAATCAGTTACAGTAGCCAAATAAATGAAGGATAAAGAAATAAAGGTATGCATTGTGGCTTTTAAATGTGTTGAAAGAGACCGTAATGTTTCCATTAATGTATCGTCCTAATCTTTCACTAACTTTAAATAGGATCGAAAAGCTGAAATAAATTTTCGACATTGCTCTATTTATCGGTATTGTAGAGTGGATTGGATGCTCATAAAATGCCGACAACTCACCGTGTTTTGCCATACCATCAGAATGGGTGACCCACGCATTCCTAAACATGTTTTATGCGGAAGACCAACAAACTGAAAAAGACTAATTGGTAGCGTCCATAACACTTTGGAAAGACATCTATTTGAAGATACCAAGGTTGCATCCGATTCTCTTTCGTGAAAAACACAAAAGCCTGAAAGGATAGTTGGATGCCCTGGCAAGCCTAACTCAGGGACGGTCCTCGTATCGAATGCTAGTCAATCAATTGTTTCGCCCTAGATGACGTAGCGTCGCATTGGGCTGCCCTGTAAAGACCAAAAATGCGCCTCCCATATTTGTCACTGGACCGCTAGGTCAGACGGAAAAATCAAAAAGGCAAATATTTTCCTCATCTCTCAGGAGAAACGGTACAGAAATTGTTTCTGTTCGTTTCACGCACAAACGCATTTATCAGTGGTTTGTGGGAAAAAAACCAAAAAGGCAAATATTTTCCTCATCTCTCAGGAGAAACGGTACAGAAATTGTTTCTTTTCGTTTCACGCACAAACGCATTTATCAGTGGTTTGTGGTTTCTCTCCAATTTTATTGAATCCGATTACCAAAGGATGATCACAGAAGTTCGTCACGTTTCATTCATCATACCTTTCATAATGAGATGTACCAGAAATATAGAATCGAAGCTAACCGTCAATCCGCTTCGAAGCATATAATGTTGCAGGGGACATAATGTCACTGCCATTTAAACCTCTTTGTGTTTCATCGCCATCATCATTTGCATCGTTCATAATACTATCCAATAAATCGCCATAGTCTTCCGCTTCTGAAACATAAAGGAACATTTGATTTTGCGTGAAAATAAACATAAAGCTTTTACTAATACCAATCGTTTTGGTTTAAAGCCGTATACGTAAAACAGGGAACACTACTTTATTAACAACAAACGCAGGCGTATCGTCTAACGGGTATTTTTATAGCAACGTGGTAAGCAGCATGTCTGATAATCACAAATTCGCTTGTATTCTGGCCGCTCCACAGAGAGGCCCGCGTTTTCGAGCTCCCCAGGATTTCGGCGGCTACACCAAGTAAATTTTGGCTTCCCGCATGTTAACCCCCAGGTATTTTGAGGTGACAGCAAAACTTATCGTCCCAACAAAAACGATTATAACATAACTTCTTAATACTACTCCTTATATTTCGGGTATTTATAACAAAATTCTGAGTAAAATGACGTACGGTCCGCAGAAATATACATTTAAAGTAATAACGAATATGCAACAAAAACAACGTTATACAAGTTGTAACTACATGAAAAACACGAAAACTGAAATTATAAAACCACCCGGTCACCTTGGGGTACAGTTTTACCGCCAGGTAACCTGGATGAAATTCCCCTATGCTGGAGCTGAATTGTCTCCCAGCTCAAATCCTCAGGTAAAATTTTGGTCTTTTGTAGCAACCAGGCGTTCATTGTGTTTTCAAACTGTCGTTCACATTAATATTTTGTATGGATAATTAGACAACATACGTGGTCTGTGGCTTTCCCCAATTTGTTGTGGCCAGACTCTAGCTTTTTAAAAATTTTCCAGTTACCCTTGTGTCGCTGCAAAATTTTGGGCCCGCCGACACTGGGTTCAATCCAGCTAAAAACTTGTTTCCCTCGAGCGAAAACACACTCAGATGACACTAACAATTTCTCGCAAATCCCAGTCTGAAGCTACATAATACGTTAATTAATGGTCGTGTGGCAGACGTAGTTGTCATCACGTCTTACAATCGTTAAAACACGTGTTCCCAGCCACCACGTCGCATAATGTTCTTGGGCAAGAAACAAAGGCCGCATTGCCCCAATGTTAATTGGACACGAGATTGGTCGAAGCTATAGTCCTTCATAGTTGAACGTGCAACAAAATTTTAATAAATGGCAAAATTTTTGATTCAACGATTTTTGTTAGCAAAAGTCAATGTCGTACAGAAACGAACAACCTACCCTATAAGGACATCGTTGGCCATGAACACGTAAAAAAACCAAGCCAGATTTCAAAAATTTTCATTTCTGGTGTATCCTTGAACATTGGGGTTATAGATAGAAAACGGCTGCTGTGATATAAGTACGAAAAGCGAACTCGTAGCTTCAATTTTGTTAGTGTTCCCAAATTTTAATACAGAGAGGTTATAACTTAAAAATGTCGGTGGACCCTAAATCTCAATAAGTTAGAAAAAATTCCCTGAAGGGGAATTGGAAAAAGGAACCCCTGTGCAACCTTGCTCATTTTTTATAAGTTCACGACAGGATTGTAGGAAAGTAGCTATGCAGTGGAAAAAGTCATCATAAAGTCATTAGAGTGCGCAATTCTGATCACAATTTCC
>JASANE010013754.1:0-25287 GCA_030248225.1 Trileptium ribeirensis
ATCTATATGTAATCTTCACTTTGTCATGCAATCATGATAACATGTTTAAACATCGTTGGCGCGCTTAAAGTTAAATAACTTTGATGTCAGCATTGTATTTCAACGAAATAAACCCACATTTATTGTTTTTTATTGTAGGCGTAAGAAGAAGCAATTTTGACCGAACATTCCGGGAATCTGCATATATAATGTCGGTATTTAATGAGTTGTGCATTTTCCGTCTTTTGCGATGGATCTTGAACATTCATTAAATCCAAGATGCTATATAGGCAAGAGCTCTGTCGTTTCAGACTATTTACATAGAACTCATAATACAATTATGGTTCGTAGTCTAATTAGTAAACCTATAAAACGGGTGTATAGAAAAGACGAATTTGTTTTTGTAAAATGGGGTAATTATTACTGGCCTGCTATTGTTGGCGACCCCACTGATCTCAAAAAACCTTTGAAAAAGTGTCAAATCCTAATTTGGTGGTTCGAAGACAAGTGGTCAGTTGTTTCGTCGAGCGCTAACATTCATTTCAACGATCCACAATTGTTAAATTTTCTCACCGTTACTGAGAAATCCTCGAAAAGATTTTATGTCTATATCGATCTCGTCTACCGATATCTGCGCGCAGAAGGCAAGCCGCCGGGTAAGGTTATAGTTTTGAATTATTCATTTCGAAAATTACTGTACAAACCATCCTTTTTGAGAATACAATGATCACATGAACAAGGTTTAATCCTACATAAATAGAATAACTTCTTACAACGCCTAATCATGTATCCTTGGCGCGTAAGTTTGAAAATATGGCTGCTATGACAGGATAATTTGATTTTTTGAAGATTTATGCGTTATACATTATCACATTTGGTTTTAAAGCTCTGATTTATGCTATCACAATAATTACCATAATTTACTGGGTTGAAAAATAACTCTATCGACCGTAGGTTGATCTTGTTCCAAGGGTATTTAATTCACTTCTGATATGCTACATACGGAATGTATTTTGTTTAATTTCACAATACTTCTGTTTTACCTAGGATGACCGTTACGATTGCAATGCCTAAACGTTTACTATATATTGTTCTGCAGAAACGAAGATCTTGAACAAGTTAGAGCTTGTCTCGACAACGTCATCAGCCCGTCTGCGATTCTACACCAGCAGCAGCTAAATTTTCAACAAAGTTCTGCCAAGTTCCTTGAATTGCAGCCAGTGAATCTGGTGGTCGAAGCAGCGATGATTCTGATGTTGGTTAGATATACTATAATGATCTAGATACACGTTTATGATAATACTAGCATTAATGTTTTCGAACATTGCTGCTTAAAACAGCAAAAATTATTGTTCAACCTTCAAAAATTATTTCTGTCATATTACTGAAACATAGCAACGTTGTTGTCATCAGCAGGTGATTGGTTGCAATAATGAGTAACTCTTTGTATTTTAGATTACGATCTTGGCTTAAGACGTTAATTGTGCACAATCGCAAGCGCACGCCGGCAGCAAAACAAAAACACTCGCAATCGAAAACGTAATCCGGACAAATGGGCTCGAAACGTGTTTAAACGCAAAGTTCAGCGTGGCGAAGAACACGTTAACCACAAAAAAATTGGTGGCGGCAAAGCAATCAGCTGTTGGAAACTGTGTGGCGAAGAATACTTAGATGATGACACTGGCGAGATGAAATGGCTGGAAAGTCCAAAAAATATGATAGTCGAATAAACAACGAAGTCAGACGTGCGGTTTTCCGGCACTATTTCGAAGAGCTGGACAGAAACGGTCAGCGTCAATATATATTCAACACTCAGCGACCGTCGGAGGTCAAACGTCACCGAAAAGGCGTAAATGAAGCTAAAAACGAAGACTGATGTTGAATACACACATTATTGTCGGTGGAACAGATTACATTTGCCAAAAAGCCTTAGCG
This sequence comes from Trileptium ribeirensis, assembly GCA_030248225.1. Classification (NCBI taxonomy): domain Eukaryota; kingdom Metazoa; phylum Nematoda; class Enoplea; order Enoplida; family Thoracostomopsidae; genus Trileptium; species Trileptium ribeirensis. The sequence goes on from JASANE010013754.1 coordinate 1,915, forward strand.
ACTATACCTGACGCTGGGACAACGACTATAAAAGATATCCTAACTGCCGGTCAGAATGCAGCAGGGCCGGCGCCAGTGATCACAGGAAAGCGTACTAACCGCCCAAATAAAATTCCCACTGCAATACACAACTCGGTTATACAGCATATTGCCGTGTCTCCGCTGAAAGCAGCCACTACTCACGCGAGTTAAATCCACACCGTAAATACCTTTCAGCAATGCTCTCTATTTCGAAGATGCACTCAATGTTTTTATCACAGCAGCGTAAACGAAAGGCTTCCGTTTTGTCGCTTCATTACTACAATGACGTTTTTGTAGAGGAGTTCAATCTGAGCTTTGGCAATCCGCGTTCTGATACTTGTGTTACTTGTGAGTTGAATGAACCCGGGTGCGAAGACCATAAACTGAAAGCAGCCAAAGCAATTAGTGAAATGAGATTAGATCACGAATTATCATCCGTCGCTGGGTCGGGTAAATTTTGATTTGCAAAAAAAAACACTACCGCTACCAAAATTGTCCGCATCTGACGCATTCTACTTGCGTCAACTTAGAACTTTGGTATCCACGCCGTTTTTGACAAAACGGGACCTCAAGGTCGTGGCCTCGTGTACACTTGGACGGAAGGTGAATTTGGCAGGGGCTGCAGTGAAATAGCTTCTGCAATTTTGGCCTTTTATGAAAAGCCTGAGTTTGAGCATAATAAACGTCTTGCTGCATGGTCTGACTATTGTGCTGGTCAGAATAAAAATTTTTACGTTATAGGGGTTTGGCAATATCTTATTCTGACTGGCAGGTTTACTTGAGTTGATCATAAATTCCCCGAAGTGGGGCACTCGAGATTGGATAGCAACAGAGATTTCGGAAAAATTGGGAAAGATGTGAAAAAACGGAAACTGTGTTTCTTCCTGATGAATATCGTACCGTCATAGCATCAGCTCAGTCCAAAAATCCGTTTGTTGTCACTGATCTGGCAAATGGCATGATTGACGTGAAAAAACTGTGCAGTAAAATGAACTTGGTTCGGAGAACAAAAACAGTTAGTTGCAACAAAATCCCATTTAAGAGTGACGTTCGATGGATAGGTACGAGTCGAAAAGTTTGGCCAATATCAATACCGGACAACGCTTGAAAACGACGAGCCGTGGAAGATCGTCGACGTCCTTCGAAAGCGAGGTTGTGTCCCAAATAATGTCGATAATTTCCTAAACGAAACGACAAGAACCCCTGGCCGTCCCATAAAGCCAAAACAGTTCAAAGATATCCAGTCGCAAAGTGCGTGGATCGTGTGGCTCAAGGATTTTATCTACGTCTCGCCAGCGGCGATACAGAGGAAGAGGAATTGTCAGATTGACAATTACAGCATCACGGACGCATTCTAGTTAGTTTTATTCTGAAATTATTACTTAAGTGTTAATTGGTGTTTGGGATTTTACTGCTGCTTTGTTACATAGTCGGATTTGTGTTGTTACTCCAAAGCAGTTGTTCCGTGCAAAATCCGTCTAAGTACGGTTGGCGCCATCTATCTCAAGAAGCAAGTAAACATAGGGCCACAATTTTATACATATATATAGGTAACCTGTCAAAAAAGACCAGTACAAAAGTGACAATAAAAGGACCACCTTCGCCGAGAGCCAATACACACCTACATCGAGACATTTGTTATATATTTTGAAATATATGTCATTTCAAGTTTGCATAGCAGCCCGCAACCCTTATGCTGCAGCAGTTTACTTAGTTATATCTTATCAAAAACAATGTCAAATTTAACAGGAAATTTTCCGGATGTTATAGTGTTAGTTCTCTTAGCCCAACTTCTCTGAGCCAATCCAACAAGCGAAATATATATGGTAACGCCCCATAATCGGTCGATTTATACACCCAAACTGCATTAGTAGACATCTTAAGTTCAAGTTATGACTAACCAGTGTGGTCTTTTTTGACCGGATTTTGTTGTCTGTCGACCATACACTGTCAAAAAAGACCAGGTGCAAGTGACCATTTGACAGTGCAAGTCAAATAAAAACCACCTGGTCTTTTTTACTTGCTGTCAAAAAAAGACCACTTTCAAAAAACGTACAGCTGACATCGTAGATACGCTCAGTATCATGCTATAAATAATGCGGTTATCATAACAACTTAATTCTAGCTGTTAGTAGTAAATATGCTATCAAATAAATCATCTAAATCGGGTACTAAGTGTACTGGCCGATATTATCAGGCAAAAGGACCTAAATATACTGTTGAACAGCTGGAAAATGCAGTAACCATATTTAATACTTCGAAGAATCTCCGAAAGGCGTCAAAGGATTCTGGAATACCACGCAATAAGATGCGACAATACATGCTTGAGGGGGAAGATCCGGAATTGGCGACTACTAAGCCGGGCTCTGGTACGGCCACTTTGTTTCCGTTTGAAATTGAAAAGAAATTTGCAGATGTGATTCGAGGCATAGCGTTGGCAGGGTACACTTGCGAGCCACATGTTCACTTGATTATGGTTGTATCAACGGTATATACATATATATACGTATTTGCCAGCGGCAGCAGCAGCAAAAGTGTGGCAGTAATACTCCAAAACGGCAGCTACAATATCGACGCCAGTTTATAAGTAGCAATCGAGGCACCTAAAGCACTTTTAATTTGCGGCGAGTTATAACATAGTGCGTCCCAGCACCTCAGATCCAGTGGCTATTTGGAAAAAGCATTCACGGCCTGTGTTTTATATAGAAAGTACGTATTCTCATTTAGCTGTCCTTAACATATTTTAATAAACCTTTAAAGCTTCAAAATTCAGCACACTATTGCAAACTGTGACAAAAATTGCTAGTGGTCTTATTTTTGACAGGGGTGGTCTTTCTTACAATTTTGGTGTCAAAAAAGACCAGGTTTCTTGGTAAATAATTTCCGTATGGTGTGCCAGAAACAAACATATTTTTGCATATCGCGATAATTGAGGCTCGCGTACACTACCCGCTTATCAGCTTAGGTTAGACGTTGAGATTCCCACACTTCTTGTAAAAGTGGTCTTTTTTGACAGGTTACCTATAAGTGTAATTAAATGATGTATACTTCTTCCAAAACTCAACTCTTTACAACCGGTATTTAAAAAGTTGTCAAACCCAAAACCAAATTTCAAATTTTTGGCTCATGAATGTAATGCCGCTTGGACGGTTTTTGCACGGAGGCCTTCAACTTATAAGGGCTTTACTAAAGTAATAGCTAACGTAAATGTAACCGGTTTTCGCTCAAGCCTTAACCCCTAAATAAGGACCGTACTAGCGCAGATCTAGGTCCTAGGTTGAGATATATATTTAAATAAACGTGCGTCGTCAGCCATTCGGGGGCGGTCGTACCAACCTCATGAGAGGCGTATTAGAGTAGCTCATACCTTAACTCGAACTAATGGATCTAGTGTCGAAATATTGGATTGTGCTATTGCTGAACAGTGACAATACCTGGAGGAAGGCACAAAATATCCGGTGTGTTTAAATAGAGTGATCAGAGAGTATCGGTACTAAAGAATAGTACAGTGAACAGCAACCTATGGTAAACCCTAGCGGCTCAAATAGTTGAAATGTGTCACAGCCTACGGGTGCTACGTGCTCATTTATAATTATAAATAATAATAGTAAACACTTATATAGCGCCTATTTCGAGAAAAGTTACACAGGCGCGTTTTGTAAATACGATCAATGTCAAAATAAATGCGTTTTCAGTCTGCTCGTGAATTGTAGTTGTGTTAGGTTCAGATCCCTCACTTCGATAGGAAGAAGATTCCACGATATTGGACCCAAAGATCGAAAACTATCGCTCCGACAAACGTCAATAGAAAGAATTTGGCTAGCAGCTAGTCGGGACACGGATGACAAATGCAGCATGCCTCTAAGCAGTGGCGGTGTTCCAGAAAAGAGAGCATTGAAAATTATAGTTAAAACTTTATACAGTATGCGTTTTTCCAAGGGTAACCAGTGCAGGCCGTGTAATACTGAGGTGATATGCTCTCGCATTCCGTTTCGGAGACAAATCTGGCGGTGCTGTGTAGCAGCATCTGAAGTGGGTAGCTGGTAGTACAATGAGTTGCAATAAGCCAAGCGAGACCCATATGTATATATGGGAGTAACCGGAATTCCGGTTCCGGCGAAAATCGTGTTCCGGTTGCGGTTCCGGCAAAGGGCAAAAACCATACCGGAATTCCGGTTTAAAAATTTTGTTTGAAATTTTCCACGTTTTTTGCTTCATCCTGTAATCCAAACATATGTAATATATATTATACCATGATAAAGCTCCAATACAACCAAGCAAAAGAAAAGATTAACTAACCAATTTGCCGTGTGAAACGTAAGTAGGGCACATAATTTGAGCAGGATCGATGTGTTTGATACGCCAATGCTGCACAAACGGATGAGTAAAGCTGATGATGAATCAAGCCGAAACTGCGAAGAGGTCCAGCAATACTAGCAATGGCGTTTTTTCTGGCTATATTGTTTCGTATGTCGGAGCTTATTTGAAGAAGAGTTGTTTCTGTTGAGAAGCCTTTGCGATAAGCCAACTGCTGGGGCGGAATCAGGTGGTTTGCCTCAAAGTGAGCATAAAGTTGATTAAATACGGCAGTTTCAGCTTGGATAGAAATGATAAATTAGAAATCGGTCGGAGGTTAGCAAAGTTGTTTGGATCTGCAGATGGAGCTATTGGTGTTACTATGGATAATTTTTCTCGCTTTGGGAATACATGTTGAGTTAGAGAGGAATTGAAAATAAAAGTTAATATTGGACAAAAATGATCAGTACATTACTTTATGATGGCTGAAGGGACAGTGTCAAGTGGGCTGCGTTTAGAGCTTCTCGCTGCAATTAGGTGACGTACACTTTCTTCTGTTAGAGGTAATATTTCAAATTGTCCATTTCTGATATTATTCATGATTTGCTGGTCACGGTGGATTCTGGTACAGGTGCGCCTAGCTGTTATTTTTATTAGGCGTTTATCTAATTGTAGATATTTACGTACGCACTATATACATATGTGTCTTTGCAGACTTAGGTAACATGTTTTAATCGAGCATGTCGCCATGCCCATAATTTTTCGGCATAATCCTTAATAACATTGCTAGCGTAAGAAATTTTTGCGGGCGACCATCTGTGTCAAAGGTGCGAGGAATGTCGAGGGGTCTAGTAGCCTACCGGGGTCCTAAGTTCCTAAAAATTACAGAATTTTATTTTAAAACTTTAATTTCTTTATTAGCTAAATCAAATCCTGAAATTTTAAAACTTTGGATTTTGTTGTTTTTTTATCTAATTTACATGTTTTTCATTCGTTTTGTTTATTAGTTAACCTATGCTTAACAGTCTTGAGTTTTAGTAGTTCAATTGTTGTTTTGTGTTCGAAAGAACTAGTCGGATTAAGCAAGTTGCGAAGTTACGGATTGACTTATTGAGCGGAGCGAGTGAAACGATTTTATTTTCTGCCTGGGAGCAAAAAAGTCGATGTCCGTTCGTCCGTTAGTCTTTCATGAATCTCATAGTATTGGCATGTGTTTAATTATTTTAGTGGTGGTGTTACACTACAATTATACGGATACCGGAGTTATTTTGATTTAAAGATTTGGAGTTTGGAATAGTCCTTGGTGGATTAATACTAGTTTTTGGAACAAAAAGAACACAAAAGATGCGTGTATAATTTGTTTCCGGTTTTGGTTCTGCAAGCAGCTTATGGCAGACTTTTATATTACGCAGCGTAAGAATTACGCGGAAGTGACGTCTTAGACTTTACTAAGTTCTACTTTGATATTGTGCCTTTAATAAAGAATGTGGCATCGACAAATTCGGCCCTTACGTGTCGAGTGAATATCACCAGGGCGAGAGTGCAGGTGGGCTTGTGCTTAGTAGTGCGACTTATTGGGTCAGCGGCCAGTCGGGGCGGCTCAACAAGAAGTGCTATTCCTGAGGAGACCGGGCGAGTAAGGGAGTAGAGTCGCATCGGCTGGTGTACTATAACTGACAAGTATTAGCGTAAATCTAAGGTCTAGGTTGGGCCTGCAGTCGACTAGCCAGTCGGGAGTCGGTTGTATCAACTCACCAGAGCAGTATTACCTATATTACCAGCTAACCTAAATATATATAACCGACGATCGCCCAAACCGTAACTCACTAAATAAACAACTTATTAGTCTAAACCTAAGAACTTGGACAGAGGTTCTTAGTTACTCGTACGGTTACCAGCCAGTCGAGTGTAGTCGTGCCAACCTCACAAGAGGAGTATCGAAATAGAATATAACCTAAGAATAAAAAGTAACAGAAATCTGGATTAGCGAGTGAAAAGTAATCGAGTGGTCAAGTTATAGTAAAATCTAAAGTAGAAACGGAGCAAAAGTTACCGATGGAATCTTACGCAAAGTAGCTTATACGGGTACTGAAGAACAGTACCGCGAATCTAAACTACGAGTGCTAAGTATTGTGTGCCTTGACATTTTATCATACTTTGTCATAAAATATTCTATCCAAGGGTGCCTTTTATCTGGAACCCGAGTGACTAGAGCAGCACGGCACCGCAACGCAAAATATAGGGCACGAGCGTCGAGCGTAAAAGCAGAAGCGCGAGCCATTCATACGTCCCCACCGGCATACTTACTGGTCACACCTCTCATCACACAACCTTTGGTAACGAATCGCGCCTTCTTTTTAATTACGATAGCCGTCATAACATATCTCCCGACCAACCACTACCCTTTTAATCATTATAAATGTAACAAGGAAGTCGATATCCAAAAGGGCTAAAAGGTTACTTTAAAAACTTCAAAATTTAAAAATTTTTCAATTTGAATTACTTGCATACGTAGCTAGTTATTTATAATTCTTTATTGGGATTTATCGAGGATGCTGAAAACGATGAGATGATTTATTTGAATATAACTGACCAGTATACCTTTTGGTATGATACTGTATGCTCTGGGCTCCCTTTTGATCTGTGCACCATTTTTCGGTTTCAAAGAAATTGTTAAATCTGCGAATATATATATATAGGTTTTCGAGGCTGGCGGAAATGATTAGTTAAATCGTTCGAACGTATCTATGACTATAAGCGTCGCCTTCCCACAGTGATACCGCTTGTTGAGCAATCATCGGTAAACCCACCTTCCAGTAAATTTTGTTATCAAAGACGCATTATGTATTAATATAAATATATAGTATGTACATATATCTTCAATGAATGATGCAATTATTTCCGGCGCCGTCGCTATCACTTCTTCAGATAAGGTATCGAAATCGGGATATCAGCGCACTAATGTAGCATGCACAAGTCAGTTTGATCGTATGTGCCAAATCGAACGTGGTACTAGCTACTCTTTAAGGTCTGACATTCCTAATAAGATCATTCACAAATTAACCATATCGAAGAGTGGAAAACGAAAGCCTGTAACTGGTGCTGCTAGAAATCAACAATTGGGAAAGGTATTTGTAAAACATGTTTTTCGTTTCGTATTATTAAACCTAGTGAACGTTGCCAGATATGTGTCAATGTATTCTTCGCAGAATTATACGGTTTTATCTTATTTTACCGTATAAATACGATTTTGCGTAAACCCGAAATTTGTACTGCTGTAAGTCAGTCCGTTTTTAGATAACGACTTCCTGGGTTTTGTACACTGATGAGGCATAGCTTACGTTATCTGGATTTTATCGCGAGAAGTTTCTCACTGGTTCATTAATAAGAATTATTACATATGTTTACAATTAATGAACTACATATATATTATTTGTTTGAAAATTGTTGCTCTGCTAACAGGAATATCGATCAGAGCATTCATTACTCAACTCAAACCTTTGAATATTTGCCTGACCAAATGGCTGAGACTCACACCAGTGGTTGCCAAAGTTAAAAGATTATAGAAATATCAAAATCCTATATTTTTCCAAGTTATATGAAAATTCCCTTTTTAAGAGAAATTATATATACATGGGGTCCGACATAACGGCTTCGATTTGTTTTGCCAATAACAGCACCAATTTGAACGGGAATTAACTGATTTTTACAGGTCCTTCAGATTACTATTTAGTTTTAGCTTATATGAATTTCATTAAAATCGTAAAACATAGTTGCGGGTGGGAGTCACTAAAACAGGGACACCCTGGTTTGCAACATATTCTTTCCGAGAAAAGTGGATATGTTCATTGCATGGAATATACCCTACAAAACATTGGAGTTCATATTTCATCACCCAATTAGGGTTCCGAGGTGCCCAATGACGACAATTGTTCGCAGTTAATCTCTCCATCATGATGAAAATATACCTCGTCTGAGAATCCCAGTTGGCTGAGGTCTGTGTTTGCTGATATTCGGTGCAGCTCATCCATAGCAAAGGTATGGCTATGGGCGAGGTCTTTGTCGTGTAATTTGTGCATAATCTGAATTTTGTAATGGTGCCACTTTAAATCTTTCAAAATCTTCGAATTGTTTGACGCGACATTTTAAGCGCACATGCCCCACGGTGGATGGACGTGTAATGATCTTCTCGAAAGTGCTGCTTCGTGCGTTCGCTGTTTTGCCATAGACAGAGGGTCGGCTCCTATCCCGAGGTGTAGTAACAACCATCTCCGTTATCATTAATGATTCATGTTACTTTCGTATAGACCGCCCACTTGCGGTAGAATGATTGCGCCCAAATTCAGCTCTGAATTTGCGTCCATCAATCTTAGTCCATTCAAACGAACATGAATATTTAGCTTGATGCTCTACTGAGTAGGCGGTATTCATTAAAAATTGCCACTATTGGAAGTATTCGTAATAAAACAGGTATAAATTAAAGTTAAGACGAAAAAATTATAAGAAGCGGACATTTAAATTTTGTGTAATCCCGATCAACAATGTGAAAATTAGGGGTGTCGACTTTGTGCCACTGTGCAGGGAATCCGGTGAAGATTTTTTGGCCAAGTTGTGGCAGACCAAAACCTAATACTTCTGTTGGTGTGACTAGTATTCGGTTAAAATCAGTTGGATTGTAGGGAAGTTATTCAAAAACAACATCGGACCGAACCACGTGTCTGGGACACTCTGTACTTTACCGAAGTACAGATTTTCGTTCGGCAATAGCAAAGGAACACCGTGCGAGCACGCCATTTCCAACAAAAATATCAATTTTTCACCTATTTGGATCACTTTGCGTGACATAGGATACATAAAATTGCTGCCAGAACACGAACATGACAGATACTGCTTATTGTAGGCTTTAATTTTTTAATTGGCAAATTTTCATAACCTACGACGTCTATAACGTCGTCAGACTATTCGGTAGTGGAACTATATACATTTGTGAGCGGAGCTTGGGCTGTGGCGTTACGAATGTACTCAATTTTATGTTTCTGTAACTACATTGCATAGGGCTTTATCATTGGTAAAAATATTATATTTGAATTCTTCGGCCCAAAAAACCCTATAATGGTTTGATCGAAACGATTCTTTTTCAATAAATAACACAAATATTGCAAAATTCTCTATTTTAGCTGCATAAAATTAACTAATTAGCTAATTACTAATTAACCACTCAAAATTTTTTAATCCCAAATATCAGGTGCACACTCTGACATGATAGTCTTTCAAACAAAAAAGTTTTTTTAAAATCGGTTCAGTGGTTCTTGAGATCCGTCGGACCGAACGAACGGACGGACATCGACCTTTTTATTCCCAGACAAAATAAAAACGCTTCGCCGAGCTCCGCTCAAATACAGAATTCCCAACAAAAATACCACAAATATTGCAAAATTCTCTATTTTAGCTGCATAAAATTAACTAATTAGCTAATTACTAATTAACCACTCAAAATTTTTTAATGCTAAATATCAGGTGCACACTCTGACATGATAGGCTTTCAAACAAAAAAAAGTTTTTTAAAATCGGTTCAGTGGTTCTTGAGATCTGTCGGACCGAACGAACGGACGGACATCGACCTTTTTACTCCCAGACAGAAAATAAAAACGCTTCGCCGAGCTCCGCTCAAATACAGAATTCCCAACAAAAGTACCCATTTTTCACTTATATATATGGATCACTTTGCGTGACAGAAAATTGCTGCCAGAAACTAAAATGACAGATATTGAATATTTTGCGCCTCAAATTGGTAAATATCCATCGTCTGCGACGTCTATAATGTCGCGCAAACACAACATTCCCAATAAAATACCCATTTTTATCAATCTTAATTACTTTGCGTTACGTAGCATACATAATCTTAATGCCAAAAAAACTAAAATGAGCATAATTCCAATTTTAGGCCTAAAACGACACATTTTGACAATCTGCGATGCTTATGACGTAAGCCGGTCATACCCTCTCAACAAAAATACTCATTTTTATCAACCCAGCTCACTTTGCGTGACATAGTATATACAAATAATAATATAGCATTATGCTAATGTTTAGTTTTCTGTTAATGGAAAAACAGGGTTGGCGCTGATTTTTTATAACAGAGTAAAATAAGAGTTTTGGGGAGCGGAACTGAAGCGATCAGAAAATGAAAGATTGGTAGTTTTTGTCGTACCGTAATCTTAATAGACCAAAATTGGTTGTAGATAGTCTCAGACAGATATTTAATTCAGTTTTCTATTTTGACATATATAAAAAGTTATACTTATACAGATAATATGTCGCGCAAAGTGATCCAGATTGGTAAAAATGGGTATTGTTGCCGGGAAGGCTGTCCTTGAACAAGGTTATAGGCACCGCAGATCATTAAAATAGTTATTGAGCGAAGCAAAGCGTTCTTGTTTTCGTCAGAGGGGAAAAATCGGCATCGTCTGTCCGTCCGTCTAAGTCTTCAGTAACTATTTAGCCGATTAAAAAAATTTTGTTTGAAAGACATAATATCCTACAGGTGCAAGAACTATAGTTTTTGTAAAATTTGGTTTAGTAATTTGGTAATTAACTAATTATTTAAGCGTGTTAGCCTATTTTTAGCATTTTCAAACAAATTTTTTTATTTTTCAATAAATAATTAGTGTAAAGCTATGATTTTGGTGTGTTTACTATATCTTGCCCTGCTTATTATGAATCTTGTGTTTATTACTATTCGAGGGTTCTAAAAAGATGCTAATTAGTTTATTAATTAGCTAATTATAAATTAGTAAATTTTTTGAAAATTTTCAAAGTGCGCAGAAACGAAAAAATCACAAGGGTTTTCTATGTCACTGATCACGAATATGATTTTTTATGAATATCTAAGGCCGTATATGCTAATTAATTTATTAGGTAATTAGTTAATTTTATGCAAGTTTTAAAATCACCACAAAATTGTTGATTTTTGCGCTGGGGAATTTCGATGTCGCTGATCATGAATATGTGATTTTATCATGAGTCCTAAATAGTTATATAATTAATTAGCTAATTAGTTGATATTATACTGGTTAATAATTAGCTAAATATTTTAGCTAGCGGGCTTTTTGTATGGTGGGTCTAAGTGAGCCAGTTCCATCTCTGGTCTATGTTGTAGGATTAGGTATATATAATAGGCGGAATAATGGACCTACGAGGTTCGAGATACACGAAAACGGCCATATCACCATAACCAATGAAAACATTATTGTTCTTCTTAGGCTCATTTTGTAGAAGCAGGGGAAGCTCTACGTGACTGCATATGACGCGTTATTTTTGGTGGTTACCGAAACTGTAGAATAGAATGCACTCAGAATTAAAGAAAATTGGGCCTCGACAAGTCCCTAATTTATAGTTATCAATATTTCAATAATTTATATATGTAGTTTATTTACACTAATCTATTCAGAATAAAACAAATAGCCGATGTTTTAGGTATATACCTTCGGATTTAGAGGGGGGTGTCACAGAGCTGATAGAGCCAACTGAAGACAGAGATGGGGGTTGCCCAAAAATTATCAGTTTGTAAGTAAATATAAACAACCGTAGCTAAATACCTAATTTCTGACAAAAAGTACAAGTTTGTGGTATCTAAAGTTTATTTTATTTCAATTTAGAAATATCCAGGACAGTACGCGTCACAGCTAGTCGCATAATATAGCCAACCAACTGAAAATAATCTAATATTCTGAAACCGGGTTTGACGGTCTTAAACCACGAAAAACTGTAAAATATTCTTGCTGGATTCTAGGCAACCAAACTATCATATTCAGAGTACCGCAAACCTATACAGACCATTGTACTGGAAGCAATACACAACCAGACAAATAATGAAACAGACTACATTCTGCAAATCTAGATCGCCCCAGCTAGTCGTCCCTCAGAAAATTCGTGTTGAGCAAACCTCTCGATGAGCTGATTCCTGGGAGTGGTTTCTCGCATTCTGTATTGCGAGATAAAAGCTGCGAAACACTATTACCTGTGTTTCCAATTTTTTGGTGACGGATTCTTAAAAACCAGTTGCTGCCACTTTTACCCAGAAGATGAGGTCGGGGCTCAAAGAGTTTCACTAAAGGGAAATAATCGACATTACTTTTTCTATCAAACATATAATTTTGGCAAAATTCTTCCAGGTTATTTGGTTGTATAAATTAAAAATCCATCAAAAATGGCAGATTATTAAAGCGTCTTTTGTGTAAATGCATTTAGACTGAAGTGAATAATACCGTACCATAAATTTGTTTGCGGTGAAACACAAGAAAAGAAAGGAATTGGCTTTGAAAAATGAAAGTTTTTGGGTTTTCAACCAACTATTCCGCTGAGACGGTAACGTAAAGTTTCTTGGTTTCATTGTCGTAGGGCAAGCATATATACACGAAAGCTGACCACCTAGACCCACATACGTAGATCCAGACACAAAACCTCTTCACAAAAGGTTATACGAAAATGTATTTGTAAACAGTGTATTCTCCGCATTCTCGAATCAAGGGTTTGTGGCTTTTCTACTAGTAATATTTCCAACTGGGCAGTGAATGCAATGTGAGGATATCGGATATACCGACGTCGTGGATAATATCTGTATATCTCTTCGTAGATTTGAAGCAGCATTCGACTATAGTATAGACACGTTTTTAAAGCATTATTGAAAGCGATGGATTGCCCATAAAACTGCTCGACATTAGAAAACAAATGCATGCGCTGCCAGGCAGTGTAGTGAAAGTCCAAGACAATCACCCTTCACAGCTTGAGATCAAAACAGGCAATCAGTATTGTCATCGGTGGTGTTCAGTTTCGCCGTCAATTGGTTACTGAATGCTTGTGTGCAGGAATCGCCGACAGAATTGAGCTTTGCATCAGCGCAAGTACATATAACAGATCTCAATTATGAGGTGATATCGAGCTTTGATATTGCATAATCGGAGGCCGAAATGCAAGCAACAATTGCCTGTTTACACAAGCATTGCAGTCGTGTTGGCCTGAAGATCAGTATGACAAAAACGAAAGTATTGTCATGTAGTTGTCCAGTCCTTCCCCGCATCTCTGTGGATCGCACCTCTTTGCGGAATGTTGACAGTTTCTGCTAGCTTGGCTCCGTTCTAACCGGGCCTAGATGGTCTTAATTAGAGTTGTGTCGAGCAGGTTAGCTATAGCATCGTTTGCTAAACTGAGTAAGTTATGTTAAAATGATCTGGTTAGCACTTCGACGAAAATCATCGCCTTCTACGCGTGTGTCATTCCAGTGTGTGTTTATGCATTTACTTGTACTTGAAACAGCATTCACCCATGTTGGGTTAAGCCAGCATTTCTTGAGACGTCACAACATCTCGTGTTGAGGCAGCACATGCATCACGGTATGGCACAATCGCTATTGAAACAGTGAGTCACTCGCGATTTCAACGCCACAGGCCGTAAACAACCGAACCGCATGTGGATGCAAGGTGCAAGGTCTGTTTTGTTTGTTTCGGCCCATGTATTTAGATGTTCACCAATTCCAGCAGGTAGAAATCGTTATGGAAAACATGAGATCGTGGATGGGTTCACCAGGCGAGTGGCTACATTTGCTACATGCGCAAACCAGTGTCTGCTTCAGGGCATATAGAATAGTTGCTGATGTAGTCTCGTACGTCGTATGTGATCATGTCGACGCAAACGTAAGATGGGCGCAGACAGCCGGTATCGAATACCACAGGTTTGTTCTGTTCAGCTGTACGCAAAGGCCTAGTCTCACTGCCGTATAAGGCGATTGTCCGTATAATAGCCTGACTTATCCGGCTCATTGTGCGCCGAGATATCTCGTCGCTACCACAGGGATCAGATTAGCAGCCAAAGGTCCCGCGTCCAGCATTGATCCTCAGATACGTCAGATACTATGTCAGACGTTATCCGGTTTCTACGAACGTTGAACCTAGATAGTTGAAAGAATCTACCTCTTCAACGTGACTCCATTCTGCGTGGCTGCTTTCCGTGACATTTGTCTGACTGCAGGTAGCATCATAGCTGACAAAATTTTTGAATTGTTGGAGTTGATTCGCATCCCCTTAGCCGAAGCAGAAGCATAAACATTGAATTCGCTGAGAGCTCCTTAGACTTCCCTGTGAATGAGAGCTCGCTATGGTTGTTACGAATGATGGCAATATCGTCGACATACGCAAGATCAATCACATACTGGTCAACCCCACTTGTTCGCCTACGAAATCTTGAGGAGCTTTGTTCAAAATCCAGTCAATTACATAGTTAAAGAGCGATGGAGATAGTGAACAGCCTTGCTCCACACCGGTGCGCATTTCGAATAGCCTAGATTCACCCCAATTGCTGTCACTCGTGACTTCGTTGAGCTGTAGTAATTCTGGATAAGTCTCAGTAGCTTGGATGGCATTCCATTTGCGCGCATAATGTTCCTGAGAGATCCTCTCATTACTGAGTCAAACGCAGCAGCAAAATCGATGAAGCAAAGAACGGGCTGCTGCTGCTGGTATTACTTTTATTGCTCCATTATGGGACGCATCCATAATATTTGGCCTCTACAGCTTCTGCCGCGCCGAACTGTGAAAGCACGGTGCGCAGTCGCGTTCTTTCTGAAACCTCTAAGAAGTATATGAATTAAAATGCTCGCTAAATCTACGTCGGATTTTGTTTGGCTAGAACGAAAGTCTCTGGTAGATTGGAAATTATAGAATGACGAAAAGTTTGGCTGCGACGTCCCGCGATAGTTGCTGCATGACGGCCACCTTTCATGTAAAACGACAGCACGATGCCTTCGCTCCAATCGGAAGGTATCGTTTCATTTTCCCAAACTGCAGCCATACTGGTGGAGCCATGGTTTCAGGGTGGCATTTGTACACCTCTGCCGGTATTTCGTCTTCATCTGCAACATTTTTCAGTTGTTTGGTAATGTCGCAGATTTTTTTGATAGAAGCTGCATCAACGCGGCAGAGATATTGTAGAATCGTACTTACGTCAGTGGGAGACTTCTCCGTTATTGCGTGTGACCCATGATTGAGTAGATTTGGGAAGTGTTCTTGCCAACGGGATAGGCATTCGGAGAGATCAGAAATTATAGATCCATTGCTATCGAACATTGTTGAGCCACGGCTGGCATGCTTCAGTAGCTGGAAGAATTTTCTAGTGTTTCTACTCTAGGCTCTCTGTCTCCGAGGCGAAACTCCCAGTATGCATTACGGTCGTTTCGGATTGCGCGCGACGTTTGTCCCTGTAACACACCATAATCCGCAGAACTAGTCTTTTGCTCGCTGGGTGCGTTCTGCGAGGTCTAGCGTTTCGCCAGTAATCCAATCTTGTTGTCGATGTCCAATCTGGCGCAGACAGGTTTATAAAATGCTTCGGACTTCTGAACGGAGATATCGCCTCTCCCCTTCGGAGTTGGAAACAGGACTGGGCCCCGATATCAGTTTTCAAGATTGGCACGTAAGGCAGTTGCGACAGGCGTATTGAATCTCAAAATGTCTGCCCGGAATGTTCGGTTGTTAGTGCGCTGTACTTTTAGTCGTAAGCAGACAGCTGCCGTTATTAGCACATGATCAGAACCATATGTGCTACCCGTGTTGGCCCCTCGATATGCACGACAGTCGTTGACAATGCTTGCCCAGCGGGATCGGACCAGACTGTAGTCAGTCTGGATCGCTGTTCGGCCATGATTAGAGTACCAGGTTACCTGATGTCGACATGGTTGTTGAAACCGTGTGTTGGTAACGACCAGGCCGTTTTCCACCGCTTTACGGCTCAGAGAATTGGACTTTTATGCATGCGACATATCACACCTTGGAAGTGTTTGAACACAGCTGTCTACGCAAGATTTCGTATTTCGTATTTGAGCCACACTTCAAACTGCACACTGTGTACCATACATGCCGAAGCAGGGGTTCAAGGTTCTACCTTCTGAGGCCTCGGATCCCATTCATTCACCCGAAGCCCTGGTCTACGGCTTGAGTGTATAACCGCCTCAATCGTTGAAGGCGTGTGAAAATTTTAGCAAAAATTGGAAAAACCCTCGAAAACTAGGGCGCTCGTCCACTTTTTTCAGCACCTCTTGAAGGGCCTCTACCCCCTGCGATGACTTCCCCTTCTTGAGGCCTCAGTATTACAAACTGTGTTACTTGGTTAACCGGAGCATTTCCAGACAGTTACAGCGATGCGTCTACGATAGTTGGAACACGTGCTCGGATGCCGGACGCCCGGCACACAAAACGTATTTTACGGGCATATACACCCTCAAGTTGGGAACGACCGCATGGACGTGCTCTGAAAACCTTAAAATGTTCAGTACGGAATGCGGGGAGCCGCTGTTCGCAGACGTAGGACGTAGATACAAGGGCTTTTAAAAGCCATGGCCTGGCACGCATCCGACAGACACCAGTGAGGATTGAGAATCATCCTAGTGCTGGGCACCCCACAGCCGTGTGAACAGGTAAATTTGGATATCCAGATATTCTTGGTCATCATTAATTGAGGTAGGCTTTATCAGGATTTTTGGGATACTTCTATAAGGATACTTTTAGGACAATTTTTAAAGCAATAGTGTGAAGACAAGGTGCTAGCAAAGAATAGAGCAATAATTAGTCACCAGCGACACGACTTGATTACTTTACTTTTAGGCAGGTAACGAAGACGCACATTAGTTAGAAATATGTTGCTTCGAATTATGAAGTTAGAATTTGAATAGGCAATTTTTTATAATGCGCGAGTAAACTTGACCTGCGCCCATCGAATATTCTATTTTGTAATAGCCAATAGCGAATCGCAAACCATTGTTACGAAACAAATGCGGAAATTTCGTCGGTTTTTCGAAAACAGAAAATGTTCCGCTTATCTGTTATCTTATCCTATCTGTTATCGCTTATCTCTTATCTGTTCCGCTTATTTGTATCTGTCTGTGTTCGCGAACAAATTTAACGTAATACTGGCGTCACAAATCAATCGTTCCTGAGGTTTGGGTTACAGTGTTCGCAAACAAATCCAGCGAATCCAAATCCCGTAGATTTTCGTTCGTACAAAAATTGGTAATTTTCGTTGAATTTTCGTGAACACAATTTTGCCGGATTACTATCATGATAGATCTGTGTATTACCGAATAGTTTTGCGCCAGATTACCAGAAAACGTTCAGTAACAGAATGTTAACTGAAATAGCAAAATAGGATTATTGATGGGCGTGGGTTAAGCTTACTGCCGCATAATATTTTTGCTCCATATGTGAATAATTTTTTTAAATGCGATCTTCACTAATACACATAGTTTCAGCACGTTCAAGCGTTATATCGTCCTTCTAATCCTTTAATAAAAGAAAAGCGCGAAGCTTCGATGAATGTGACCCAACGTCGGCTTACTGAGAAAGTTGGAATTTTTGGTGCTGTGAAACGATCGTCAGTACTGCATCGGCCTTCGAAGCGAGCGAGGTATTATATTATATTCATGTTTAATGTTTTCAGATTATTGTTGGGGAACGAATATTCGAATGCATGTTATTTATAATAATGTTGTGTCAACATTCGTTATAGTCTGGCCAAAACGATGAATGGATGTTTTTGGTAATTTTCTCAGCTTTAACAAACTGTTTATTGAATTTGCTTACAGACACAAAGTATTGGTGGCTATTGTAACGGTGAAATGTGTTGCTGTTCGATTTAGCTGCAAATTTTTTCGCATCTACTTAGATAGATTTTATCGTTTCATCTGTATGGACTCGCCCAGTATGATGGATGTTGTAGACGTAGACCGTATGATGATGTACCGAGGTCTCATGGGGAGTAGTAGGTGGGAGGGTATCTACGTAGGGATGGTGAATTCCTCTAGGGGGCGCTGAAAGAAGTTGACGTTTTTCCAATTTTCACCCTATTTTAACCATAAAATATTCCGCATGCCGTCCAGATTTAGCACACTGTTGGTCAAAAACTTTGTAAGTTGAAAATAGATTTTTGACTTAGTCGGCCCGGACAGAAAAATTTGCTCAGGTTGCATCACTAGCCAACATACTTCTCGTCTTGGTTAAGTTGTTGATTTCTTAGACAATAGATGTATTTTGTGGGATGTCGAAGCATTAATAGTACACCAGTTTTCTCGTGGTAACGTTACTGATATTTTTGGACAGCTTCTAAGGTTATTAGGAATAATATTTTCTGCCGTTAGTGATATACAATACGGTTATCATTAACCAATAATTATTCCAGAAAACACAACTTAGTGCTTTGTAATATCTAAATATAAAATATTGGAGAAGGCAAAAGCAATATTGAACATTCAATCATATATACATATAGGACAAATAACAAACAGAGCTAGGCAGTTACAACGGCTATTTTCAGAACAATAGCTCAAGCCAATAAACGAGATGTCGCTCAGGACGCTGAGGCTGAAATAGCTAAGTTTGGTTTCGACGAGGCTTGTGACGAACCAAACACATCACGGCAATCGGATTATCGTAATCGCTGCAGACACAGTGGGTCATATCAAGCATCACGACGTCTAGAGAGACATACACGTTTTGACAAAGCTGACCTAGGTACTATGTTAGTTTGGTCTGTTTCAGTTTATATTGTCTTTCTTAAACAGCTATGATTAGATATAAGAGATAAGTTGGTTTGCAATGAACTAGAAGCTTGCGCTGACAGAGTGACGGACAAAAATAAATTCATAAAAAGGAAGGCGAAATGCAAACGAACGTAACCGCGGAATATTCGTTTACAAATTAACCGAAAATCAAAAGATATCTTACCTTTGCCTGAATTTTTTGCGTTCGTTTATGAACGATAAACGTAAACGAATCGTATAACGTTCGTTTATAAGGGAACGTTGTTGCCTTTGTTTTTGTGCACCTATTTTTGTCCGTGACAGTACATGTAATTTTAAAAGCAAGTTATTACTATTCCCAAGATCCCATTATATTTCCAAATCTTCGTATTACTTTAAGCGCTAGTGCGTACATAAGATCGTGGTCAATATCGCTAAAAACTAGTCGGTAGTGGAACTACATTTGTGAGCGGAGATTGGGCTGTGGCATTACCAATGTACTCAATTTTATGTTCTTCAAAAAACAACATTGCATAGGGCATAGATTGGTAAAAATATTATATTTGAATTCTTCGACCCAAAACCCTATAGTGGTTTGATCGAAACGATTCTATTTCAATAAATAACACAAATATTGCAAAATTCTCTATTTTAGCTGCATAAGCTTAACTTATTACCTAATTACTAATTAACCACTCAAAATATTTTAATCCCAAATATCAGGTGCACACTCTGACATGATAGGCTTTCAAACGAAAAAAAAGTTGTTTAAAATCGGTTCAGTGGTTCTTGAGATCCGTCGGACCGAACGAACGGACGGACATCGACTTTTTTGGTCACAGACAGAAAATAAAAACGCTTCGCCTCGCTCCTCTCAACAAGTCTAACCACGTGATCTTCGACATTCCAACAAATATTATTTGACATTATTGTGTTTTTAGTATTATACTACAGTGTAGATATTAAATAATACAGCAACGGGTAGAAATTAATGCATATTTTTCGCTAATATTTCGCGAGAAATTCCTTTTTATTTCTGACGGTATTTATATTTTTGTACTCAATATAATAACTTTTTGGATTCGAAGATGGATATCTTATTAAAGAGAACGATGAAAGATGATATGTCTGCATTTTGCTGTCCCTCTCAACAAAAGCTCAGTGCAAACATACGAAATCCTTGTGAAATTTCTGATCGACCACGCGGATCTATGTCACAGGATTCAACTATTTTCCGAAAATGGTTATACACGACCAAAAGATGGGTTTTTTCACGTAGAAGTGATTATCCAAATTTTTTGTGTGATGATATACATTCAGTACGCCCCAGAAATGACTGTTCGAGCGAATGGCTCCCTCAATATTTAGAAACTATTTATATTAATACTAATTTCTATTTTTAGCACAAATTTTTCTCGAGTGAGCAACAGCCATTTTTTGGCTTGTACTGTATATGTGCACTTGATAGTTTTCAAGATAGGTGTTACGAGGCTACGATTTCAAATCTAAAATTTAAAGGCTAACTATAATCTGGCCTTTTCACGAAGAAAGTATATGTGTATTTTCGACTTTCCCAGGAGCCTTGCGTGGACGACAACCAGATGGAAGGATCAGCTGCTGCACTAAAATTAGAGATGGACGCATAGAATGTGACCGAGGTTATGCCGAAAGTTAGACGTTTCCATACTAGGCTCTTTAAACTCGGCGAAAACTTTTCGGTCCGGTCCAGTTCAGTATAGGTTTTTGTGTGGTAAAAAATTCTGTGCTCCTGTGGTTTAATGCGATTACCAATGTTTTAACTTCTCCCGGCGTTTATAATTTTTTTTCTAAAATTTCATTTCGAACTAGAACATAAATTCGTCAAGGTTGTGATATATATAATTTGCGTTAAATCTCTGTTAGCCGTATGAACAGTGTTTCATATTCAAATTATTAATATTTTTATTGCACATTAAATCATAACTTTTGACAAACAGTTTTGGACTTAGCAGCCGATTGATTTTACGGGAGGCGACCCTTTGGAACTAGAGCGTGGGGGAGGCCGCGACAGGATTTTCGATCTCCCCATTACTGAGGCGGTTACCCCAGGTACCAGATAATGCCCTAGGCAAATTATGGTTTCCACAAATCACACCCTCAGTACCCAGGTATTTTGAGGTGACATCAAAAATGATCGTTCTAACACAAAAAAACGGTTATAACTATAAAACTCAGTAGTGCGCTGTTTGTATTCCAACTGTTCATAACAAAATCCTAAGTATAATGAATCATGGCTTGCAGAAATAAGCATTTTCATTAAGTAAATAATATAAACCAGCGCGAAAGCCGGCCTTCGGCCGCCGCGGGCCTTCGGCCCGCTTCGCGCCGGTAGTATGGCAGAGTGGGCCTGCGGCCCCCGTTTTTCCGGAAAACAGTATTTTTTAAGTTATGACATTTGTAACAGATACAAACTTACTCTGTTTTCATCCCTAGTTCGGTATGTGTTAAAATAGCGAAAACACTATTACACCCTTACGGATGTGTCAAAATGTCGAAAACAGTATCATACCTTTACGGATGTGTCAAAATGTCGAAAACAGTATCATACCCTTACGGATATGTCAAAATGTCGAAAACAGTATCATACTCTTACGGATATGTCAAAATGTCGAAAACAGTATCATACCCTTACGGATATGTCAAAATATCGAAAACATTATCATACCCTTACAGATGTGTCAAAATGATAAAACACTATTATACCCTTATGGATGTGTTAAAATGTCGTAAACACTATTATACCCTTATGGATGTGTTAAAATGATGAAAACAACATTACCCCATTACAGATGTGTTAAAATGATAAAAACAACATTACCCCCTCACGGTTGTGTTAAAATAGCGAAAACACTATTACACCCTTCCGGATGTGTCAAAATGTCGAAAACAGCATCACACCCTCCGGATATGTCAAAATGTCGAAAACAGTATCATACCCTTACAGCAGGGAATAACCGGAACCGAAATTTACCGGAACCGGAACCAGCAACCGGAACCGTCCATTTAAACCGGATCCGGAACCGGAACCTGGTCTTCGAAATTTATATATAGTAAAACAGATGATGGAAGAAATGAAGGTATAGTGGATTTAAAATGCATTAAAAATAACTTTTACATTAAACTTATTGTTTTGCGATGGTATTATTGCCTTTCTGAAACTTTAAAGAGACTGATGAAGCGATGAATGTTTATTTATTGATATTGCAAATATGTGGATTTTTGGACACCCAGAGCAAAAATGCCTTCCACTATACACCATTGTGCATATCATGAGTCAAATCGAATATGCTTACAAAGCTTGGAGCATAGAATACACACCTTTCGCTCTGTCTCCAGTCGCCTCCCTTTACTACACATACGTTTGTTGTATGTTCTTCTGTAGGAAACTTAAAATTATTGGTTTATATGATTCTAAGAGAAAATAATAGATAGAAGGTAATTTTCTGATGAGTGGTAAGAGACACTGTTTAGGCTAGCGTTGAACAAACAGTGCCGTCAGTTAGATCATAATGATGATAACTTTCTAATCAGAATGCTATAAATGAGACACACTGTGATGCTGCTCGCACAGTTTCAATAAATACAGTTCATTGCCAAGAAAGCAGTTTCTAGCTGCGTTGCAGATAACGTTACGTTACTTCAATTTATACTGATTTATCAAGTTTATGAGCGCACTCGCAGGTGCCTGGCGCAATTTATGTTAGCCAAGCATACTCTAAGTACTTCTGTCGTAAGCCGTATTCTGTTACCGAGTTGGACCGGTTTAATTAAAACGTATCCAACAGACTTCTGGATGTGTAAAATAGCTGCTACAGCATTGATTTGGCTTTGATTTTTTAACCAAACTCCTGCAGGTTTTTATGCAAAGATACCTACTAAAATTATGTGCCTCTACTTACGTTTTACACGGCAAATTGGTTAGTTAATCTTTTATTTGCTTGGTTGTGTTTTAGCTTGATCATTGTATAATATATATTACATATGTTTGGATTGCAGGATAAAGCAAAAAACGTGGAAAATTTCAAACAAAAATTTTAAGAGACAGAAAATACGGTTCCGGTATGGTTTTTGCCCTTTGCCGGAACCGGAACCGGAACACAATTTTCGCCGGAACCGGAACCGGAATTCCGGTTACTCCCTGCCTTACAGATGTGTGGGAAATATGATAAAAACCGTATCGTAAGATGGTTTAAGAGGAGGTCTCCCAATTGGGGATACATCCCAATTGCAAAAGTTAGCTCAATACTTCGACACGTCTTAAAGACATGAAACAAAAAAGATTGTCAAAATCCATGAAGCAGTTGAAAAGTTACTTTACGAAAAACAATAAAATGACACTATTTTTTAATTCAAAGGGGGGGGGGGTTGTTTGTGAAAAAAGCATCAGATATTTTTCTCCGACACAATGCGTGTCATGCGTTCCCATATCGATTTCCTGCCCAACAGACAATACG
>JASANE010013756.1:0-14191 GCA_030248225.1 Trileptium ribeirensis
CAGCAGAATTCACTGTTTAAATATGCAAAGGCTGATTGCTTTTATCCCTATTTAGTTTAACTTTCCATGTGAAAGCACATGCATATCACCGTGGTAGTGAAACGGAAACAGATAGTACTCTTTCGATAATTATAAATACCAAAATGTCTAAACGCTGAAATTCTCTGGGTATTGCCAAGTGATTAAGTCATATATACAAATTATTGGTCTATTAAATTTTGTTTCCAGTTAGAAATTTTGAACATTGTGAAACGAATAGCACTCAGGAATATACAGTGTGCATTAACTTTTGCAACACCCAGTAAATTTTCAAATTTCTGGTACGATTATCTCGCAGTAAATTGCTTGTTGCATTAGATTTTACAGCACGCACAAATCTTCAAATTTATGGGTTCCATGAGCACCCAGACAATTTGTAGGAAATTTTTATCTCCCTCCTCAGCTTAAAAGTGGAAGATGTAATAAATTGAACTATTTTTCTTTTACAGTTCGCACTTAAATTTTCTAATATATATAACCATTGAACGTCCCAATTGTTGGAGTACAGCAATTACGTGTCATGGCGTTGTACTAACTGAATTCGGAATCATTTCGCATTATTAATTGTAAGCGTATTGTTGTTCGCTCGCTTTGCAAGGATCTTTAAGGATCCGGGCAATATATTCCGAATAAATGGCTAGTGAACGCCCGTTTCACACGAGCGTTTCGGGGTCGATAGATTGCATTGACCTGAAATTGTTCATCAGTTTTCGAAATGCAAAATAATTCTTGACGTTAAAATAGTTTAGAAAAATTTAGTCTATCAAATGTTTAAAATATCTATTGTGTTATATTTAACAGACAGGATAACCCCTTCAAATCTGTTTAAGTTTAACATCATATGTATGGTTCATCATTTAAAAATCGATTTGCTAAACTCGACGCAATTTTTTACAGTTAACACTTTAAATTTTATAAATTAAATTTTGTATGTAAGCATTATCTACGCTGACCCGTTTAATGAAAGACCTTAAAAGATTTAACGTATGGTGACTTTGATTGCTTCAAATTGACATGGAGCTTTGAAGTCTTAAAACACCACCAACTCGTCGTTTGTAGCAAAGGAAAGCCAGGTAAATACATAAGTATAGCGTCATACGATGAATAATTGAACTTAAGCCAATCCTATTTCGATTATAGAGTCATTACTATTAAAGAAGGTATTTTGGTTTTATAAAACTAAACAAGAGAAGATATAAATTCTTTTTAATTAAAACTATACTATTTGAACCGAACCTAGTAATATTAGCTATAAGATAGATTTGGTTCCAATATTAACGCAGGATTCCTAATAAAATCTAGCATACGTCCGTTTTATGAGTTTAATAGCTTCGATGGTAAACATGAATTAACATTGTATCATGAAGCATGGAATTTAATTATGTAAGCGTTAAAATGAAAGTTTATTTTATCATAAAATGGCTTCCCTATTAATGTAATAATGATAAAGACTTTTTCGTGGTCAATATAAATTTCTCATCATGTTTGGCAAAAATTTAATTCCGATTTGTGCTGCTAACGGAGTACGTGTAGATAGGCTATTCAGAGACTCTTAGAAATAAAACATAATTATATAACATGGGCACTGATACCGGATACCCGACTAGTCGGACACCTGGGTAGTGCGTCGAGTCCACGGATACACGGTCGGGTACCCTGGTATAAGGCATATTGAATCAATGCTACCTAGAATCAATTTTCCGCCGCCTTATAACGGAAAATTTTCTTCCTAACTTAAGAAATATAGCTGGCCTAAAAGCAAGATTAGGGAAGTATATATAGGTTCGCAATATATGGACATACACATGATTGACAAGAAGGCCAAACTCCTATTTTGGACACCATGAATTTTTTATTGGGACACAAAGCTTCTTCTAATAAGGGCAATAACCAATCTATATCAATTATAGAAACTAGCTGCAAAAGCTTAAGTTCTGAACTTAGAGGCGAATCTGAGCAAATAGGTTAATGAACTATTGCCCGATCTCTGTAAAATACAACTCTTATGTTATGTTACATGCAGCATAGACCTAACTTGGTTGGACACAAGGTATCTGCAAATTACAGGGATTCGTCAAAAGTTTTTAAAACAATGGAAAACCAGTAAAAATGTTAACTATTCCCAACTACCCTGGGCATTTGCTGCACTAAATTCAGTATAAATACGCAATTTTTGTACCAAGCCTACATCTATATAGTCACCTATTTGCGCCTTTTGCTACTTTTGGCTATGTACATGCTAAAGGCTGCGACGCCGACGGTCCTTACGAATTTCATCTTGTTTCTGAGTTACAATGTTGCAGCGAATAATAAAATTGCAAGGTATTATATAGCTAGTATTGATCTTCTGGTTTTGTTTCTTTTGTGTTTCTTTTCTCAATTATCAATTTTAGTCCAGTCTTTACGGTAATTGAGAATTTGCCGATCAAGGCGCTTAGTATGTAGTAAATCAGATTTAAACAATCTAAAATGGATCATTGTAAACTAGGCTTTTCGCGCGGGTAGGGTGTAACTTTTGCAGATCGACAATGGATGGTTCAGGGAGAAAAACAGAAAAAAAATAAATGTGCATTCAGGCTTGTAATAGACAAAACAATTTTGTAATAACAAAAATGTTGCATACATTTACTGTGTCAATGGAAATCGTACTACGCGTTATTCACTGCGTATTTATAGAAAACCTAACACGCGTTATTCTTTGTTCTTGCACAGCAAAAACTTGCTTCAAATTTTGACAATTGACCCGGTTCTTTTTTAACCCTAAGTTTGAGTTTAACTTTAACTTCAATCGTATTTCGACTCTATCTGATTTAAACTTAACGCAATGAATTCCATTGTTCAAATATAAACAAATCAAGTCAAATTTTATTCAGTTCCTATGGCACATACGAGACTTTACATCTACTGCAATGTTCTGCTCCTGAAACGTGTTCATACGACTTCAGAATGAAAAATCAGTAAGCGTCGTTCGCACAGCATGCTTACTAGCGTTTGCATAACATTGCCACATATGTTTATAATAAGGTAGAAAATTCACATAAGGAAGTGAATAACGTAAAGGCAAAAAGAGGGTAAAACGTTGTCTGTTACATCTGCCTACATATCTGTATAACATAATATAATAAGTTTAGTCGACAAAACAATTCGTAGTGTATTCATAATAAATACAACAATTTTGGTAAGGAAACGTTGATACAAATTGTTTTGGTTAAGTAAAATGAAAACAGAAGGGGGTAGATCCACTCTACTAACAGTTGTTTAAAGGTTTCTACTAAATTTTAGAAACTGGCCCAACCACATTTCCTTTAAAAGATCCTTAAATACTTGGAGACTTGAAGCAGCTATCAGGGCATACTGTTCACATATTCCCACAGGTTGTTCCAAACGTTAATATTGCGAGCCAGAAAAGAATGGCTTAGTGAATTTGTTCTGCACTTTGGTTTACGCATTTTGAATGGTCGCGTGTTTTTGCAGATGAAAACATGAGTTAGCTCATGGTCCGATTTTCCAACAGGACCATGAACATATTTGAACATCGTAGCTAGATCAATTTTGAGTCGCCTCAGTTCAAATGGATCGATGTTCAACTGTTCAAAGCAATTTGTCGTAGCGTCTCTTTGCGCGCGGCGAAATATACGGCGCGTGTAATAACGTTGGACTCTTTCAATTAAGTCAATGTCAGACAGATAAACTGGTGACCTGATACAGCTTGCATATTCAACAATGGGTTTGACGTAGCAGTTATATGTATGAAGTAAAATATTAATATCATTACTTAACAAGCAGTTTAATAAAATATTACACATTTTTAATGTCTTTTTTGTAATGAGTATGCAATGAGTGATAGATTTTAGATCTTTGGAGACAATGACTCCCAAGTCTTTGCACCATGGGACAGCAGGTACAACATTACCACACATATTGTAGAAATGATTTGGATTCCTTGATCCAATGTGTAACAATTGGAATTTCGGTGAAGAGATGGTAATGTGCCATTTATTAGCCCAATTCTCTACATAATTTAAGGCGCTTTGCATCTCTTTTACAACTGATGTATAATTATAGCGAGCAATAGAACAGTAAAGTTTAATATCATCAACAAAAAGTTTAAAATACACAGCATGAGATTTATGCGAATTGTGGTGTGTATAATATTGCCGGAGCCGTCTATGGTTTAAAGACCGGAATCAACAAAAATACGTCTTGATTTTCAGCATGGAAAGCTAGATCTCAGATTTCTTTATTGCTCAACTTAAGTTTTGGTTCATGACTTTCCATTATCTAGTAATCACAGCTACGCCAACCGAAATCCAACTCATAAACAGTAGTAAATCGGTATGGGAGAGGTACCATGAACGATCGGAGAGATTGAAAAAGCACTGTTGCTTTCCCTAAATTCCTCGAGAAACCTAACTTAGTTATGGGTTTTCTAGATCCAAAACGTCAATTACTTTGTACACGAAGACAAAAACACGTCTATCTTATTCTGAGCTCGTGCATCTTTATCGTGAAAAATACTGCACTGCAGCTAGTCGGTCCATATATATAATGGTACCTTTAACCTGTCTACTTCCGAACACTTCTTATTATATGGCTGCGCAGCTCAGTCTGGACGAAAAATTTGATCTTTGATGGTTCTTCACACCGTTTTCCTTATGCAGAATTCACAGAGAAGTGTGTTCACAAAGTCGACACATTTGTACACAACAGTGTTGTGTAACAAGAGTTACTTACAATTAACTAACTGTAAATAAATGCCATAACTTTCACGTAGCTGGAACAAACTAAAATTAGTTACACCTGACTGTAAGTAATAGAAGTAACATACACCCAAATGCAGATACCAAAATCAAATACAGATAACTGCAAGGTATTAAAGTTCGCTACACCGTAGTGTAAGTAACTAAAATTACATTCAGCCATCTATAAGTTATTATCATCACTTACAAATAGGTATAAGTGCCTGAAATTACACATAACTGTAAGTAAACTGAATTGTTTCAGCAGGGCAAACAAGCAACCTTCAGAACGGCAGCGGCCCTCCACACCCAAGTTTCACAAAAATGGAGGACGTTAAGCGCCATGGTAATTTATAATGGAATATTAGTAACAGAAGTTACATTGATAGTAAGCAAAAGTAACGATGGCGTTTCTATCAGCGTGCAGTACAGAATTTTGAAAATCCCAACGTACGATATGGTTGACCCAGCTGTAATCAATGAGAACGCTCGTGTGACAGAATTGACGTTCTATAAGTATACGTACACCACGAGATATATTGGAACGTGAAAACATACATTTAATCATACCTGACTATTTTCGCTACGGATATTTTGTGCTGCACATATAGACTATGTTTTTAGAGTCAGACTAGTAGGTTCGGATCTGGATGAGTCTGACTATTTGATACGGTCTTTGATTGATACAATGGTCTCATAGAGCTATCTTGTTCCGTAACGCATGAGGAGTCCCGCATGTAAACCGTGATTGTACTACCACGAGATGATTCATTGTCATCAACGTCAAATACAACTGCACAATAAGCACACTTTAAGTAGCATAGCCAAAAAAGTCGTTATAGATTTTTCATTTATGTACATTTGCACTAGATAAAGGTCGCGACAATTATGTCTGTCGCCTTCAGCTCGTGCCATATAGGTGAGCATACAACTACACATTTGTGTGGCTTCCGGTTACTAAAGTAAGACCTAAGAAAATCACTTGGGCTACTTTTGTCCATTCTTGTTTTGCATACACTATCCCCAGGCAGAGGCCGAGATCAAGAATTTTCCCGATTTGTCCAAACCGAAAACCTCAATCATATCCTGAGTCAAGGAAGACCCGAAAACAGCTATATAGCACAATAATTATAATTATGTTTTGTCAGAAAATACAAAAGTGGTACAATAAGCAATTATGTTTCCCCGGACGGTCATACGTGGCAACATTTTTGACCTGGCTTCAGCAACTGACTATTTCGACATATTAAATTTTGTTTATATTATTTTATACGTCGTCTACAACTACAGTAGTGCGTATCGAAACAAACAAATTTCCAAGCAATTTAGTCAAACGTATCAAATCACATTTCGGGCAGATCGCTTGCATTTCGCTATATTGTAGCAACGTACAGATGCATCGTTTCAATGAAAAACCTGTAACACGACATGATTCCACTAACATTTTTCTTGTAACAAAGCCAAGACTGAAAAATTTTGCCAAATAATTTAACAAAAAAGCGCAATTTCGGGTCTTAGATAATTTTTCCTGTAGTTATGAAAATAAGCTGAAAGTCAACCTTTTGTTCTTACAGGATTTTAGCAGTTGTCGTATCGTATAAATATTAGTTCTGTCAAATTCGAAGTTTTAAATAATATGAGTATCAAATTTCTCATAAAACTGAACGAGAAAATAATAGATTTTAAAAAATTCTGATTTATTTGCGAACAAATGGTTTAGAGTTTTTCGAACAGCTTTGCTACGATTTTCCAATGACTATAAATTGCTTTATAATGACTTGTACGCGACAAAGCGGAATAAAAATATTGGCGTGCCCATGTTATTAGCTCACAACATACAAATGTGTAGTAAATGTATGTGCAATACTTGACGGTAAAATTCGATGGACATCATTTAAGTTCACGAAAACATAATTTACAATACGTTAGAATGCTTAGAATGCTATCAAAGGAATTGCTAAATCTCGGTTCGAACATATTATGCCTAAGTCGGACAATCCTCAATGTATTTTTATGATATTCAGGACAAACTTAAGAATTAGCATTCATGCAACTAAAATATTTATAAGTATATTTAAGAGCCTCGTCTGGTAACATTTCTATATACTGAAAAAATTGCAGCAAGGTTTAACTCAATCCAAGCACGGGGCCGCCTTTTGTGAGTAAACTGGTGCCGCATTTTTAAACTATCAGCGTCGTACTATAAACAGAAATATGTAATTTACATAGAATTTGTAATCCCAGTGTTTGGATGGGACTTTTTTCAAGCGAAAATGTACATAACTGATATATATATATACCAACTTTTTTGGCATGCTACATAAAGTGCGCTTATTGTATAGCTGTATTTGGGGTTGACCACAAAGAATCATCTCGTGGTAGTAGAAACTAGGTTTACATGCGGAACTCATCATGCGTTACGGAACAAGATGTTTCTATGAGGCCATTGTATCAAACAGAGAACGAATAGGGTACAAATTATCAGAGTGGTCCAGAACCGAACCGACCAGACTGTCTCTAAAAACATAATCTATATGTTCAGCACAAAATATACGCAGCGAATATACTCAGCATAATTAAATGTATGTTTTCACCTTCCTATATATCCCGTGGTGTACGTATACTTATGGTTGGTCTGTTACATGAGCATTCTCATTGATTACAGCTAGGTCAACCAAATCTTACGTTCTCATTTTCAAAATTCTGTACTGCACGCTGATTGAAACATGATTGTTACTTTTGCTAATTTCAACGTAACTTCTGCTACTGATATTCCGTGGTAAATTACCATGGCGCATAACGTTAGCCATTTTTGTGAAAATTGAGAGTGGAAGGCTGCTGCCTTTCTGAAGGTTGCTTGCTTGCCCTGCTGAAGTGATTCTGTTTGCTTACAGTTACGTGTAATTTCAGTTATTATACCTATTTGTAAGTGATGATATTAACTTACACATAGGTGTATGTAATTTTAGTTACTTACAGTGTGAGTAACTTTAATAACTTATAGTTTTGTGTATTTGATTTTGGTTGCTACACTTGTGTGTAAATTATTTCTATTATTTACACTTAGGTGTATCTGGTTTTAGTTTGTTACAGTTACGTGTAAGCTATTTTAGTTATTTACAGTTAATTGTAAGTAACTATTTTTACTTACATAACACTGTTCCGTTCAAAAGTGTCGACTTTGTGCACGCACTTCTGTGTCAATTCTGCATTACACATCATGTGCACGTCAGCAGGCAACATTGTACCGTAGACAGAAGGAAGCTCCTTTTTTGGCTAGACGCCAACTATAAGTTTTATAGACGTCAACGTATAAGTTTTATTTATAGATTCGGGTAACTAATTTGAACATCGGTGGCCCGCAGAAGTGGTGACCCTTTGAGTAGAAGCTGCGGCTTACAAGAACTACAAAAGTCCCGTCCGGGTATTCGCGCAGCTTACGGAATACCGTGGATACGATTTTCTATCCGATGCCCATGCCTACTAATTATGTTTGATATCTGCGCTACCTACCCTACTTCGTGCAACGTAATCACTCAAGGATCTATGAGCGATCTTGGCGTTAGATGTGTCTGGATTCGAATCCCGACCTGTAGCTTGCTCGAGTAGCAGACTACCACTACTATACCACAGGCCCCGAATAACTACTGTTGAATCTGCGTTATGCACGCTCGCGTAGCGTGATGCTACATTACGATTTGCTTAAATAAAATATACCATTCGTTTCACGGAGTTAAATGTTGGTCATACAAGCTCAAGCGTGAGACAAGGTGGCTCCGCGGGAGCGGGGTCAGCTGGTCGGCAGGCGTGGTGCCTTTGGCGCCTATTTGTTCTGCGCTTAAGCCGCCGCTGACTGTTGACGACTAGACAGGCAAGGTTAGCACTTGACTGCCAAGAATGGAGTTCCAGCCTCAGCAGCCATTTGAGAATAATCAACCCTAGCCCCCCCCCCATGAACATGTATGATGTTAGCAATAGCAATGTTTGTGATTGTTGGAAATTTTATGGCGATTTTAACTGCTGGTAACAAAGTTAGAATCCCAATTAAGATAATCACATCTCCATTCTGGATATAGTATATCTAGTCTTAGATTTTGTTATGTATAATATTAGAGGTGCCTAAACCAGCAAAATTTCAACTACCGCTAAAATTGGCTTTTAATTGATGTCATTAAAAACAAAAGGAAAAAACCCCGAAATCGCCTAGCTAAACAATAAACCTGAAAATATTGAACGCCACAAGATTTAAAAATCAAAAAAATAATATGCGTCGTTCACAGAGAAATGTGTGCGTTAACTCGACATCGTCAGCGTATACACACGTGCGTATGAAAACGATACATACGATAGTATATAACAACCTTCGTGAGTTGTTATGTATAAGCTCTTGTATGTAACGACATTGGTAATGTTGTTACATGCAAGCGTTTATGCGTAACAACATCCGTACGTTGTTACGCGTAAGCGCTTGTATGTAACAACATT
Source organism: Trileptium ribeirensis (assembly GCA_030248225.1). Taxonomy (NCBI): domain Eukaryota; kingdom Metazoa; phylum Nematoda; class Enoplea; order Enoplida; family Thoracostomopsidae; genus Trileptium; species Trileptium ribeirensis. The sequence goes on from JASANE010013756.1 coordinate 9,264, forward strand.
GCTAATGTTGTTATTTTCTATTTGTTATGCTCGAATGTTGTTACAAGCATTCGCAGATTTGTAACAACACTCGAATGTTGTTATGAACAGTCTTAACCATACCTGCTGAAATTCAGGGCATGGTAGACAGTGCTTCGGGGGCGGGAGGTCTGTGTTCGGCCTCCAACGGAGTCAGCTAGATCATTATTGCATAGCATTACCTTTTCATGTATTCCAAAAGAAAATATGGTTTTAAAGTAATCAAGGCTTGATTTAATTTTGGACCATCCTACATACATGGGCGATGTCCGAAGTCACAGGGAAAGATAGCGGGTACTGGAGCTGGGAGTGTTCGTTGGCAGGTAGATCAGGCCGTTGGTCGGGGAAGGGAGGGATTGTCAAGGGGGATAATTTTTTTGAACCTTTATGGAACTCAAATTTTTCAAAATTTTTTGGCACTTATTGTATTAATTTAATCTAACTTTTGCCAATCCGCCAACTTTCCTCATTTTTGTCCGAATTTTGCCAAAATTTTCTGCGCTCCTTGTTCCAACGGAGCCTCAGGGGCGATCAGTCTACGTCCAACGATGGTCGGGGAAATCCCGAGGGGTGTCCGTGTCTCAGTAGGACAAACCGTCAACCCCTGTGAGCATGTATGTGCCTCTTGTAAAAATTCCACAGTAATGCATCAGTATCATTCCGCAGTATGTGCTGTAGCTTACTTAAGGAAGCAAAGAATAAATATTTATGACAAATATTTATAATTTATGTACATGATAATACAATCGCGTACGATTTTATATGTACAAAGCATGTTGCAATACCAATATATTATTATATAAGTATAGGTGTATGCTAACTATATATGAATAACATATAACTGTAATTTATACATACCAAGAAAATTATTAATTGTGCTATTATACATTTCCTAACAATTTTCGTAAAACTAGTTGCACTTTTCGAGCATAAAAATTAATCTCTGTGATGAAGTCAATGTGTTATAGATATAGAAAGGCTGTGTTCTCTCGAAATTTAAGTTTAGTAACTACTATATCTAAAATAATGCGATATGACACCGAAAGGAATAAAATATGTTGTAATATTTATTTTAACTTACTCTATCAGTTAAAATTGGGACGAGGAATAGTTGAAAATATTTATTATGTATCCAGTGCGAACCGAATAAACAAGTCATTTAGTTAATAAATAAATATCGTGTAAATATTCGTACCTCCGTTTTGTCAATCAACTATGACGCTTCTGTTGCACAGTTATATAATGCCTCAAGTAAAACCCTCAGTTTCAGCTTATGGTTACGTCCGTGATTGGGGTGGTTACCAATGTTACAGGAATAAAGATTGGATTTTGAAATGGACAATGAGATCTGAAGTACACGAATACGGTTCTATCACCATAAGCAATGAAACTATATTTGTCTTTTATTGAGCTCATTTTGTGCGGTAATAGCAGCTCAAAGTAGCAGCATATGACGTGTTGCGGAATGAATACACTAAGAATTACTATACTTGGTCTCGAAAAATCTCTAGTATATAGATAGGTGAACTGTTGGCATTTGCACGTGCATATTAAACCAAAGATTTAATGCATCCATAACTCTGATACATACAATAGGGACAAATGTAATATTAGAACAATCTATTTCTACAACTAGGGTTATAACCACAGAAATAATTTCAACAAAATTTGTATTAATAACATCAGCTATTGCTACAGTAACTTCTACTCATTGTAGCAATAGCCTGTACAATCACTACAAAAATCGTGCAATTGCAAGGAGCATTGCATGAACTTTGTGACAATAACACGGACTATTGATACACTTGTGAAAAAAATTTATGTAGTAATAATCATACTCATACAGACTACAATGTACAGTGAGTGCACACATTTTTCGGTGAACGCTGCAAGAAACCGTCGACGAATTTGTGTTGATCCTGGATTGTGAAACTATAATAGATTATACTGTTCGTAAATATTAACGTATGCAGCATATAACAATAACTGTATGTTATCCTTAAGGTAGTCTATTAAAAACCGTTTGCTAGAACTAGTTTAGTGTATACCAACTACTGTGTAGACACAATTCAACGTTTAAAAAATGGCGGACGCATAGAGTATTGAGATGCATTGGATGGTGGTTTTGGTATCACTTTTATAACTATGCAATTAATTCATATTGAAATCAGATCATTGCAACGTTATAGATCCGACTAATTCAGTATTATTTATAGTTTTAAGTCTAACAAATATATTTTTATTAATTAGAAAGATATGGTCATCTAAACATACATTGAATCATTGGTTTTTGACGTTTTATGGAAGTGAAAATCTTTATTTTGTTTGAGCAAATAAATGTATTAGATAATTTCTATCATGACTGAATCAGTAAGTCATACCGGGGGCGCTATAATACAGAGGATGCTACCGTATCTGAGGGCAACCGCCATGCCCCTTTGCCTTTTCTTCCTGGCTTTTCTTCTCGGCCCTATTGCACTAATGGAGACTTTGGACAATTTTGTTTTTAGGAGAAAACTGTTTGTAGTGAACAAATTCATTTTCTTCCCGGCACAATTGATAATCGAAAGCTTTCAGTGCCGATCTTTTGATTTTATTGCGCCCACAGTGTTATATTTTCTGCCGGCACGTATTTAAACTGTCAAAAGAGGATTTGAATTAATTTTGAAGTTAAATGAGAACAGCATTATTTGACGTGCCCGTTAAAATAAATGGTTAGTAAAACAACACATAAAAATCAAAATATATGAGATACTGGAACAGTATCAGTTAAACTGTCGCGGTAGAGGCGCACTTGGGGTGAGTGAAACAGTCATATAGTGGAATAAGGGTGAGGTGTGATAGGCCGATTGCCTGATTTTTGTGGTAATACTGAGAAGCTATCGGTCTAATGATTGAGGAAGTGCTCTACAAATAAGTTAATGTTGGAATTAGCCAGTCCATCAGTCGTAAGTTATCGAGTGTTAGAGCTAGGTATCAATTGATGAAATATCACAATTTTATAAGGAATATCGGTCATTCAGGTTAAACGTATACTGCTGCGAGTTACAGTGGCCGATGCTGTAGCCGTAAATAATAACACAGTCAAAGTATAAAATTAAATCAAAAACCGCAAAAGCATAACGAATGGGGTCCAAGAGTGGATACGTCACTAGCGTTAAATATTTACCACGGCTGTACAAGCACTCTCATTATTAAAAAGATATCCACATATCAAACGGGCGTTGTGGTAGCTATATGACAATCCGGAATGATGGGTTTTCTAGCAAATGTTTCGAGGCACAGTTCCAGGTCCGTACTCATTCTATGTATGGTCGTAATAACCCGACTGAGTTATTCCAAGAAAACCAACTGTAGAATTAGCAGAGACAAGTTATGAGGAAGTCCCATCTACGGCGTAGGTAAATATCAACATCACTGTGTGGTGAAATGTGAAAGTTTGGTGAATACTGTAGGACCATAAACATTATATTCATTGAGCAATCCCGAAATTTAAAGGGCAAAACCGATTGCCCGTAAAAAGGTGAAGTTTTTCAAATAAAAAATATATAAGAGCCTGCTTGTACGTAAATAGGCGAAAAACGTTGTCTAATAATCACTATCAGTATACTGATTATACAGATAAAAGGTCAGTGGACCTAAACGGTAAAAGGTGACCAGCATGCCGAAAATTACCGAGAGTTGCGTAATGGGCTAACTCGAGGTTAAGCGGCATATTTAAAATTAGCATAATGCTTATGTACTGTGTAGTCTTTATACCATTCGTCCGGAAATTCATTAATCCTAAATAATGTGTTGCCGTAAATTAAGGTTTCAAATTGTTCGTTTACCGCAGCGGCAATTTTGTGTTTCCGAAATTCCCGTCCACACGTATATCCGATAGCGTTTTGTTTACGAGCTTCGTTATGTGTAGCTATTCTTATCGCCGAATATTGTTCTTTTTACGTTCGGCATTTAAATTCTTGAGGAACTTGCCAGTATACAGGATACGCTGTGCGTGTCCTTTGTGTACAAAAGTGATAACGATTAGAGATAGAATGAACTTAGCTTTAATCCTGTGCATAGCGAAAATGTCGTTGTCTGTCACCTTTCGACCGACCGTTTGGACTGCGATGATGTTTGTAATTTCCAGTACTTTCGCTCGCAATAGCTGTCTGGATTCTATGTCGTTGTTGTTGTCTTTTTGTATCGGTAAATATTGCATGATGATACATATTAGACCAAGGTTATCGGTATTATAAATCAGTAATTGTGGGAGTATTATAAACAATAATGAGAGAATACATAGTAATACGTGAGTAAACTTAAGGTGAATCCGCCAACCATCCTATTCTGTCATTATCGATATCGAATCGCAAACCCTTGTTACGGAAAACAGACATAATTTCGTTCGGTTTTTTCCCAACCGAAAATTGGTAAAATCAAATCAAGTGTCACAAATTAGACCTTGTGTTCGAACAGAATTTTGGCGATTTCAATTTGCAGAAATTCTGTTCCCTAATGTATTATCATTTAAATTTGGATTATACAGTGTTCGCGAACAAATTTAATGCAAAAGCGACGTCGCAATCAAAACGACAAATTTTCGTTCTCAAATATTTGGGTAATTTTACTTCAATTTTGGCGAACAGAAAATGGTTAGATTTCAATCGCGAGCGCTGTGTTCGCGAACAGTTTTACGTGACTTCCAAATGACCAAAAAGCGTTCCGTAACAAATTTTGTCTAAAAATACAAAATAGGATGGTTACCGGGATCATTTTAAGTTTAGTCGAGCATAAGGCAATTATATTTTGACAATTGTGTGGATATATATTTCTCTGACCGATGAGATAATAAAATCTAGATTGTATGGCAAATCTAATTTGCCTAATATGACCGTATGGCAGATCTAATTTGCCTAATATAGAGT